>PVKS010011021.1:28591-58194 GCA_004027875.1 Aplodontia rufa
AAGAGAGGGAAGGTGGGAAGCACTTGGAGGCCTTAAGCCGCGGTAAAGGGAGAAATAAAGTGCTTGGAGAACTCCAGACCAGTGAGTCTGTTTTAATCTCAGTTCACCTTTGAATGAGAGCGGTCCGGTTCCTGCTGGTTGGGTCTGGACAATGAAATACTAAAAAAAAAAAAAGATTCATTTTAATATTTGGAACACACTAACTATAACAATCCCCAAATATCAGGTTGCTTTAGCACAGTGAAGGCTTACTTCTTAACAAGTCGCTATTTGGCCCTTGTTCTGCAACCATAACCAAAGAACCCATAGTTGTCCATCTCTAGGCTACTTGACCATTGAAACATGCTGGATAAGTTTGCTGAAGAGTGGAAACAGAACAAGAGGACCAACTTGGGGAGAGAGAGTAACAAGTGCGCTAGAAGTGATGGATATATCGTCTACTCAAATCCCATCATATATGATCCTAGTGCATTTCAGTGAGCCTGGGATCTTCTGCCTTCTTCATACTCATCATTTGTATACTGTCTTTATTCTGGGGATTTAAAAAATACAAACTGGTGCCCAGGACTCCAGCCCCAGCCCTGGCAGGCATGTGGGACACTTCTGAGGACCCTGTGCCCAGATCCCCACCACCACCACAAAGCATGCACAGGACTCTGGCCCTGGCCCAAGGCAGGTGCACTGGAATACTCCAAGGATAACATCCGGACCCTGCCCCACCACCACGCATTTCTAGGACTTGGGCCATGGCAGGTGCATGGAATACTCCAAGGATATCCACATCTGGACCCTGCCCCACCACCACGCATTTCTAGGACTTGGGTCATGGCAGGTGCATGGAATACTCCAAGGATATCCACATCCGGACCCTGCCCCACCACCACGCATTTCTATGACTTGGGCCATAGCAGGTGCACTGGACACCCAGAAGACCACATGCCTAGATACCACTCAGCTATTGTGCATATCCACCTGGTCCACATATACTGGGCCCATCCATGCCACCAATGATCCCAGGACCCAGCACAGTATGTACACTGGTGCCTTCCAGCCCACCCTGCATTTCTGGGACCCTAGGATCCAGTGATACAACCTTACCATT
Organism: Aplodontia rufa; assembly: GCA_004027875.1. Taxonomy (NCBI): domain Eukaryota; kingdom Metazoa; phylum Chordata; class Mammalia; order Rodentia; family Aplodontiidae; genus Aplodontia; species Aplodontia rufa. Next base: position 29,694 of record PVKS010011021.1, read on the forward strand.
TAGCTTCAACAACACAGCAGGCTGCCCAGATACCTGGAACCTACAACCAAAGGTGCAAAAAAAAACAAGGGTCTGGGCAGAAGCAACTTTCTGGAAGGTGGCAGTCATCAGAGAGGCAGAACCTCACCCAACCTGTTGACCTGCAAGGAAGAACCCAAAAACTTGCCTTGCTTCCACATAGGGAACCTAAATTCAAAGATCCAGGAGAAGCTTTTCACAGATGAGGAAAAGGTTCACCTCAAACCCACAACTCCCCTACCAAAGAGCCTATGGAGAGGGAACAGAATGAAAACCTAGAACAAATTATCAACAATCTGATTACAAAAATGAAAAATGAAATAAAGGAAGATTTAATGAAGTGAGTGAGAAAACTCAAGAGATGAAACACTCTATTATCAAAGAAATAGACATACTGAAAAAGAAAGTAACAGCTAAAATTGTCACTCAATCGCATCAGAAAAATGATGAAAGAATTTAATAATAGATTAACTTCTATAGAAAACAGAACCTCAGCTCTTGAAGAAAGAACTTTCAACAATGAGGGCAGGATCAGGAAGCTTGAGCACACAGAAGACAAAAAAGAATAAAAGAAATCACAGAACCTGAGCAAAATTTTGAAAATGTCTGGAATGAAATCAGAAGAAACAATCCAAGAGTAACTGGGATACAGGGAGAAACTGAAACACAAATGAATGGAATAAAGAACATTCTCAATGAAATACTTAAAGAAAAATTTCCCCATTTAAGAATAGATCAGAAATGCTCATCCAGGAAGTTTACAGAACACCCAGTAGGTCCAATCAAATGAGAAGCTCATAAAGACAACTCTGATACCAAAACCCAACAAGCATACACAAAATGTATAACAGAAAAATAAGTAAACAATATTAAAATCTGTAAGAAAGAAAGGCCAAAGCACATTCAGAAGCAAACCAATAAAGATTATTTCTGACTTTTCAGCTCAGACCCTAGAAGCAAGAAAATCCTAGAAGGAAATATTTCAGTCTCTGAATGACCACAACCTGCAGCCAAGAATACCATACCCAGCAAAACTCAGCTTCAAATTCCTTTGGGAAATAAGAACATTTCACAATAAGATCAAACTTGCAGCACTTATGAACAGAAAATCAGTGTTACAAAGAATCCTCAAAAATAAATTTCAGATAGAGGAACAAGCAAACACTCCTCAAAAACCATGAACAGAGGAAATTCAATAAAAGTAAATGTTATTAATAGACAATTAAGAAAACACAATGACTATGAACAACAACCACATAACAATACTAACACTGAATGTAAATGGTCTCAATGCACTAATCAAAAGACACAGATTAGCACATCAGATCAAAAACCAAAATACAACAATATGCTCCTCATAGGAGACCCACCTTACAGCCAATAATACCCACAGACTGAGAATGAAAGGATGGAAAAAAATCTACCATGCATACAGGCCAAGAAAGCAAGCTGGTGGTGCAATATTTGTAACTGACAAAATAGATTTAAAACAAACTAAATCAGAAAAGACATAAATATAAAAGCCACTACTATTTTTTTTATTTTTTTTTTATTTTTGAACAACCATACAAGTTTTTAACAAAATAATATCAAATGTGTATGGATTCTGGATATTACAATTATCCCCAGGAGTGCCCCCCACAATTACGTACACTTATCCCCCCTTCCCCTTCCCCCCATATCTCTAAAAAAGGATTATGTTGTATAGCATTATATCTTATCTGGATTTAACACATGATAAGAGACCAACTTTCTCACTGGCCAGGGTCTAGTCCCAACCTCCACAGATGAGTGGAGACATTCGACCCTTGGTTCTCTGGGTTAAGCTGATTTTACTCAGCATGATTTCTTCCATAGCTATCAATTTACCTTCAAAGGCTGCAATGTCATTGTTTCTAATTGCTGTGTAAAATTCTATGGTATAAATGTACCACAGTTTTCGGATCCATTCATCCAGTGAGGGACATCTGGGTTGTTTCCATAGTCTAGCAAAGGTAAATTGTGCTGCTATGAACATAGATATTGCTGTGTCACTATAATGTGCTGATTCTAAATCCCCTGGAAAGATACCCAAGAGTGGAATAGCAGGGTCGTATAGTGGGCTCATCCCTAGTTTTTTAAGGATTCTCCACACTGCTTTCCAGAGGGGCTGTACCAGTCTGCAGCTCCACCAACAGTGTGTTAGTGTGCCTATCTCTCCACAGCCTCTCCAGCATCTATTATTGTTTATTTTCTTCATCTTTGCCATTCTGACTAAGCCACTACTATTTAACAATACAATGAGAATATATAACCATAGAGAATACTCTCCAAACACAAATGCTCACAACTATGAGGATAAATTACTCCATGATATAAAACCACTTGTAGACCTCAACATCATAATATTGGGAGTTTCTAATACTCCTCTATCTCAAATAGACAGATCATCAAAGCAAATAATAACAATAATAAATAAAGAGATCTCCAGCTTAAACAACTCCATACATCAAATGGACTTAACAGATATCAATAGAATATTCTATCCCAAATTTGCTGAATGTATCTTGTTCTCAACAATGCATCCTTCTCAAAAATAGATCATATTCTAGTTCACGAAGAAAATCTCACCAAATATAACAAAGTAGATATTATTCTATGTATCCTATCAGACCATGACACCATGATCCTAGCAATTAATAGAAGTTATAACAGAATACATACATATACATGGAGATTTAATAATACCCTATTAAGTGAAGAATAGGTCTGAGAAGACATGAGAGGAGAAATCAAGAAATTCTTGGAAGCAAATGAGAATGAAGATACAAAATATTGAAAAATTTGGAACAGCTTGAAAGCATTCTTTTTTAATTCTTTTTTTTTGAACATCAGAATTTTTAAATTTTTTATTAAGAAATTTAGCTGTTGTACAATCAAAAATGCATTCAATGAAATAATATGAAATATATATATATATATATATACTTAAATTAGATTTACCCCTAGATCCCACCCTATTCTCCCACCCTTTCCTTTCCCCGCCTCCTTCCTGATATATCTCTATGAATGCCCTAAAATTGATAGCACTGAGTGCATACATTAAAAATCAGGAGAGAACTCAAATAAATAAACTTAAGCTCCACCAAAAATCCCTACAAAAGGAAGAACAATCTAATCCTAAAGCCAGCAGAAGACAAGAAATAATCAAGATCAGAGCTGAAATCAATGAAATTGAGAACAACAATAAAAGGAATCAACAAAACAAAGACCTTGTACTTTAAAAAAATAAATGTAACTGACAGACCCCATAGCCAATCCACTGAAAGAAGGAAGGAATTGAAGCCAATCAACAAAATCACCAATGAAAAGGTGCGATCACTACTGACCCCAAGGAAATCCAACGGATTATCAGGACCTATTTTGAAAAAGTATACTCCTGGGGCTGGAGCGGTGGCTTGGCAGTTACGGAGCTTATCTGGTTCAAACCTCAGCATGGGTTCAAACCTCAGCACCCACGTACACAACTAAGTGCCAGAGCAATGAAAGCCATGTGAAAAAACTCAATAAAAATTGATTCTGTCTTTCTCTCTCATTATCCTTCTTTCTAAAAAAAAAAAAAACAAAACAAAGAAAAAAAAACCTACACTCCTCTAAATCAGATAATTTGGAAGACATGGACACATTTCTAGAAACATAAATATTCCCAGTTTGAGTCAGGATGATATTGAAATCCTAAACAGCACAATTAAGCACTGAAATCCATATAGCAATTAAAAGCCTTCCAAAGAAGAAAAGCCCTGCTAGATTCCCTGCTGAGTTTTACCACACCTATGGGGAGGAGCTAACACCTCTCCTTATTAGCCTATTCCACAGAATTGAAAAGGAGGGAACTCCCCCAAACACTTTTTAGGAGGTGGCAACCATCATTCTGATACCAAAACCCTCATCAGAAAAAGAAAACTACCGGGGCTGGAGCAGGGCTCAGTGGTTACAGCACTTGCCTGGAATGCTCAAGTACACAGGTTCAACCTCTATGACGACGTAGACAGCTAAGTGTCAAAGCAACGAGGGTCATGTGAGAAACTAAATCAAACTGATATTCATTCTCTCTCTCTCTCTTTCACTGTCCCTCTCTTTAAAAAAAAAAAAAGAAAAGAAAAAGAAAACTACAGACCAATATCTCTGATGAACATCGACTCAAAAATCCTTAATAAGGTTCTAGCTAATGACATTCAAAAACACATCAAGAAGATAATTCATCGTGATCAAGTGGGCTTCATGCCAGGCATGCAAAGCTGGTTCAACATACACAAATCAATAAATATGATTCATCACAGATACAATTAAGGACAAAAATCATATGATCATCTCAACTGATGCAGAAAATAGCTTTGATAAAATCTAACACTCATTTATGACCAAAACTCTAGAAAAGATAGTGATCAAAGGAATTTATCTTAACTATATAAAAGCCATATAGGACAAACTCTCACCTAGTTTAATACTAAATGGAGAAAAACTGAAAGTATTTCCACTAAACTCAGGAACAAAACAAGGCTGCATGCTTTCACCACATTTATTCATTATACTCCTTGAGAACCCAGCTAGAACAATCAGGAAAAAGAAGGTAATCAAAGGAATAAGAAGAGGAAGAAAGGAAAAAAAAAAACAATCCATTTTTGCTGACGACATGATACTGTATCTGGAAAAATCCAAAAACCTCCACCAGAAAACTGCTTGAGCTTATAAGTAGATTTAACAAAGTGGCAGGCTACCAGATCAACATCCACAAATCAATAGCTTTTTTTATCCACTAACAATAATAGGACAAAAGAAGAAATCAGGAAATTGATCCCATTCACAATATTCTCAAAAAGAATAAAATACTTGGGAATTAATCTAAGAAGGGAAGTAAAAGACCTCTACAACAAAAACCTATTGAACAAGGAATACAGAAATTGAAGAAGACATGGGAAGATGGACAGATGTTCCATGCTTTTGCTTAGGTAGAATTAATACAATCAAAATGGCCATTCTGCCAAAAGCACTATATAGATTCAATGTAATTCCCATCAAGGTACCAATGTCATTCTTTACAGATATAAAAAGAACAATTCTCAAATTCATTTGGAACAACAAGAAACCCAGAATAGTCAAAACATTACTAAGCAAGAAAGACGAAACAAGTGATTTCGTAATATCAGATCTAAAATTACATGGTAGAGAGGTTGGGGATTTAGCTTACTGGCAGAGCACTTGCCTAACACATGCAAAGCCCAAGGCCCAGAGTTTGGTCCTCAGCCCTGAAAATAAAAAATAACAAAATTATCTGGTAGAATTGTAATAAAAAAAAAAAAAAGCATGGTACTAGTTTCCAGGTAGAAATGAAGATCTGTGGAATAGAAGACTCAGACAAACCCATAAATCTTTAAACATCCAATATTTGACAAAGGGGTTCAAAATATAACACGGAGGGAAGTCAGCCTATTCAACAAATGGTGTTAGACAAACTGGACAGCCATTTTCAGGAAGTGGAAATTAGATCCTTATCTCTCACCTTGCCCAGAAACCAAATCAAAATGGATCAAGGAACTAGGAATCAAGCAAGCTACCATACAACTGCTAGAAGAAAAAAAATTAGGAGCACCACATCAGCATATAGGAGGAGAAAGCAATGACTTTCTCAATAAGTCTCCCAAAACAAATGAATTAAAGTCAAGAATTAATGGGTGGGATTCCATTCGATTAAAAAGCTTTTGCTAGAAAAAAATTAAGTTTTTGCTGAGCCAAGGAATTGATCAAAACTATCAAGAAAGAATCTACACAATGGGAGGTAATCACAGCTTGTGATTCCTCTGACAGGGTGCTAATAACCAAAATTTAGAAAGAATTAAAAAAATATATATCAAAAACAAGAACAATCTAATCAATAAACAGAAACTTCTCAACCAGAGGAAATTGAGCAAGCCAATGAATACATGAGAAAGTATTCTAAATCACTAATACTCAGAGAAGTGCAAATCAAAAATACATTAAGATTTCATCTCACTCCAGTCAGACTGGCAAAGATAAAGAATACAAATAATAACAAATACTGGAAGGATTGTGGGGAGATAGGAACACTAGCACACTGTGGGTACAATTACAGACTGGCTCAGCTGCTCTGGAAAGCAGTGTGGAGACTCCTCAAACAATTAGGGTTGGATCCACCATGTGATCCAGCTATTCCTCTTCTGGGTATTTTCCCATTGGAGTTAGAATCAGCGCATTACAGCAACACAGCAAAATCCATGTTCATAGCAGCTCAATTTACAATAGCTAAATTATGAAACAAATCCAGATGCCCCTCACTGGATGAATGGATCCAAAAGCTCTGGTATATACACACAGTGAGGTTCTACCCAGCTATTAGAAACAACGATATTGAGAGTAAATAGAGAGCAATGGAACAAATCATGCTAAGTGAAGTTAGCCAAACCCAGAGACTCAAGGTTCAGATGTTTTCCCTCATTTGTGGAGGTTAGAGCAAAACCCAGGCTTGGGTAAAAGGATGTCAAACTCTTGTATTAGACCCAGCAAAGGCGTAGCAACATGTCATCTAGGACAACCTTAGATATGTAGGGGGGAGAGAGGGAATGGGAGTAGGGGGGGATCTAGAGTGACAATCATATTCTCTACCTGCCCCTTCAGAAGCCAAATAATACTTATGTAATCATTTAATTTTGGAAAATTCACATATATGTGGACATTTATACCAATTGTAGGGGTGAAATACAGAAAAATCAAGAGCCTGGGTTGTCGGTGATGTGGCGGTAATTGGTTTCAGAACAAATGCATAAATATTGTTACTTTATAGGCAGTTATGATTGTGCGATAATTCAACTCCTTAATTAAAAAAAAATAAGTTAAATTTAAAAAATACAAACTAAAATTCTGTCAGGGTATACCCTAAGACAAAAGGAAATTTTGGATTGCAGGGGACACTTGACCATGTCTGGATACATGTCTGCTGTCAGGACTTGGAAAGTGTTAGGGTATCCAGTGGACAGAGGCCAGAGCTGGTTGGACAAAGGGGTTCAAAATATAACACGGAGGGAAGTCACTGGGCTCATAACACAATCCCTTGCTGAAACAAAGGATTAGTTAGCCCTAGTAAAGTGAGGTTGAGACTCCTTGCTACAAATCTCCTCTTCTCTGGGATTCCAGATGCATGGCGCATAGTATAATAGCATGGAACAAGCTCTCATCTGAGAACTCCCGATTCTCATTTAAGATCTTCTGTGTGACTTTGTCCAAGTCCTTCGTGCTTTCTGACACTGTATTCACACTATAGGAACAGCAGAACTTGTCTTGTTGTCCTGATGATTTCTGTAAGGATCAGCTATAGATATCTGAAGGTTATTTCAAAGTCAAGAGTCCATTAATGATATAATTTTGAGGATCATCCTGTTTTCTTCCTCCTTTGGTACCAGGGATTGAGCTCCAGGGTGCTTTCCACTGTGCTACATCTGCAGCCCTTTTTTATCTAGAGACAAGTCTTGCTAGTTGTCCAGCTGGTCTCAAACTTGTAATCCTTCTGCTTCAACGTTCCCAGTGGCTAAATTATAGGCATGCACTACTGCTCCTGATTGAGGGTCATACTTAAAAAGAATAACATGCTTGATGTAAAGGTGATCAAAAATGATAATTCAATGGTATTATTGGGCATGGATTCACTGAAAATCAAATGTAAATTAACAGGAGGAGAAGAAATCAGATTTAGTTAGTGAATGTGACTACAACAGCCACATTTCCAAGATTTTCTTGGGCAAGTTCATGACGCATGGCAATCCTATGTGTCATTCACTTAGGATTCTGAAAATTACATAAATTTAATTTACAAACCAAATCTCCAAATGGCCTTTTGTACTGGACACAAGCTAGACATCTTTTGTCAGACCCTGAGTCTATTTTTAGTTCCACTCAAGATCAATCGCAAACACAAGAGCAATGAGCTTTTCTTGTTTTTTACATTGTTAGATTGCAAACAAAGTAACTAGTTTTCTGCTGTTGTTTAATGATCACTTGTGGTTAGATAGATGAATGAATATAAAAAGGAGCACACAAGCTATCAATGATCTCATCCAAGCTGTGAGATCCTGGAGAACAACTCCAGGCCTTTTTTTTTTTTTTTTTTTTTTTTTGTAATCTCAATGACTGGCAGATAAACAACCCTCCCTCAAAAATATCTGAATTAACTAATTATAATTACTAAATATTAATTTCTTGAGCAAGTAAAATGTGTGCTATCTGTAACTTGAGTTTAGGAGTGCATTTAAGAGACACTTTTTAGGAGAAATTACAGACTTCTATGAGCTAAAAATAATAGTATTTAAACACTTAAATATTAACAATGTACGAGCAAGTGTAAAATTTATCATAAGCATGTCAATATTCAGATGGGACAAATGCTATGTCCTTTATAAGGGGATTTATTCAGAGCTGACTGTAATCATCCAGAAAGTTATAGGGAAGAGGTGGGACTTGAGCTAGGGCAGATAAGATTTGAAGGGGCCGTAGATATGCAAGGACTCAACAAAGCCAAACCTGAAGCCAGGTGTATGTTGTGAGTAAGCACATTAAAATATCTCTGCATTGGGGCTGGAGCAGTGGCTCAGGGGTTACAGTGCTTGCCTGGCATGCACAAGTATAAGAGTCCGAATCCCAGTACCATATACACAATGAGGTTTGGGAGCAACAAAAGCCACATGAAAATCTAAATTAAAAAAAAAAATGATTCTCTCTCACTGTTCCTCTCTCTTATTTATATATATGTATATACAATTATATAAATAATATTTATGCATATCTGCACTATTATAATTCCCAAAGACCTCAAAAATTACATTGTATTTTTAATAAAACATAACAGAAAAACTTAAAAATAAACACTTTTATTCTTATAGTCAAAATAGAGCATATTTCAATATTTTTTCTATATTTGCTTCAGAATCATACTGTTTTATTAAAGAGTTAAAATATTCCAAATGTATTTGAAACTGTGTCTCTCGAAATACTGATGTGATAATCCTTTCTTACATTTCCAAGTTAATGTCTGGGAAGGTTAGTGACTCCCTTCAAGTCTCTGCTTCTACAATGTTTGCAAGTACTGATTCACACATGCATAGAAATTTTTCAAGGAGAAAAAAATAATTGATGGCCTCCTACTGATTATATCTCTGCAACCTGTATTCATTGTTCAACATTATGCTCCCCAGTATTTCCATGTTGATAAATAACATCCTAATTCATCCATCTTTAGAGCGCTGCAGTAATCGCTCTGCAGCATTCATTCCACAGATACACCACAATAGCCTTATTCACTCTCCTGACAACGGGCATCAAGGTTGTCTCCAGTTTCCTACATTTGTTTCATTTTATATATTCTTTATATATTTTTCCAGGGATATTTCTCTGTATGTGTGACAGATATGAATACTAAATTCTTGGAAATAGAATTAATAAAATAGAATAAAATGTTAAATTATGCATATCCTCAAACTTAAGAAATATTGAGCAATTGTTATCCCAAAATGGTGATACTGGTGAGGATATTTATGTCACTTCTCATTTTTACCAACATTAATATTTTCAAATGTCTTAATTGTGCCTATGAAAATCTCATATTTTCCTGTTGATATTAAATAGCTTTTATGTGTATATTGGCAATTCCAGTGTCCTAGACTTCATGTCCTGCATATTTTATTGGCTTTTTCCCCCTGCATATTTCCTTATATAAAGCATAAACCCTTCATTTGTATAAATAATTTCACAGAATTTGTTACCTAACCTATTTTTATCAAGGAATTTTTGTTTACTTAAGACTGTTTTTAACTTTCTGTTAGTTTAAGGTAATTTTTTTAACTTTCTGTTAGTTTAAGGTAATTTTTACATAGGCAAAACAAATCTAGTGCTCAGAAATAGTTTGAACAGCAGCCTCATGGTGACATCTTCCAAGCTCTGGTCAGGATGCCTAGACACAGCCTGAGACAGGTCCATGAGTGCTGTCAAGACCAGGAGAAAGGCAGGACCAGGAGCTGGCTTAGTGGAGCTGTAGCCTCAGTCTACTCCACAGGGACTCAGATTTGAACAACAGCTTCCTTCAAGAGGGAGATGGAACATTTTGAACTCTCAAAAGACTTAGTCATTAGCTACAGGCTACTGCACACCTCCCTCCAAACCCAGAAAGAGAGAATCACATCCCAGAAATTCCCAGTCAAGGTGGTTCCCCTCAGCAGTGGGCAAGGTTATAGGGCTGTGAACTGTGAGCATCCCCAAATGACAGAAATGGCAGAAAGAGCACCTGCCCACCCCTAGCAGGGAGCTGGGCACAACACCAGACAGCATTACTGTGTGGCACCTAAATCAATCCGACTGCAGCCTGACGGCAGAGATAACAGCATCTGCATCTCACATGCCAGCAAACGGAGTCAGCAATGCTGACAGGCACTCAGAGACCAGGGGAACCTGCCATTCAAACCCATTTCTTTTGCATTCCAGAACTGTGCTCTATACAGTCTGTCATGGTGGCTCCCCTACAGAAGTTCCTTTTCCATATCCTCACCAGATAATAACAGACTGAGCAGGGGAATCTTGTTTTCTGCCTATACCTTTGGTTACAGGGGAGGATTCACCTAAGCCAGGTGTGTGGGAAGTGTTCCCTCAGGCTCTCCTCCTTAGACTTCATTAGAATCTTGGAGTACCTGTCCCTGAAAATGGCTGAAGATCTCACCTGCCTATGAGCAGTTTAGCTACCCTAAAGAATTTAGGATCACTTTCAGGAATCACATTTTGAAGACAATAGTTTCACATCTTGATGTTGGGGAAATCCTCTGATTTCATACACTCTTTTCTAGTATGAGAAAGATGTGGCTAGGAAGAAATGGCACCAGCCTTCCTCATAAATTAAAGGTCAATAGAGCTGAGGTTTTAACCCCATCATCTGACTACAAATCGAAACTGTCACGGAACTTTGAACACGTATTATTACAGGGAAGGTCTGCACAGTTCAGTGGGAAACCATTTGTCTTTGGGCTGAGCCTCGTAAAGACTCAAAGATGCCTCCCATCCATGCCGTCACCAACCCCAACTCGGATCCCTGCTCTGCCAGGCTCTGTTCTCTGGTGTCTCATTTAATACAGCAAGGCATCTAGGAGCCCTCAATGTTATCAGTTACTGTCTACCATAACAATTTGCTCAGTAGCCTGCCTGCCATTTGTAAAAGCAATAGACAAAAGACTGGCCAGATGGCTCGGGATCTGAGAGAGCGGGAAATGTTTTCACACAATATGTTCCTGAGGACAGAGGCATGAAGGCAAGGTAACTGAGAGGGGAGAGCTTGCAGGATTTCCATTTGTTCATGCAAAGTGTCCCCAGACCTCAGTGAGGACTGTGAGAATCTCAGTCACTCTTCCTTTTCTCACTGATGCTCCACACGCTGCATAGCAGAGGATGCCATTGAGACTGCGTGGTATTTATAAAGGGGGCCGTTTCCATTGTAAGCCCACATGCCGCAGCGATCAGTATGCAGAGAGAGATTCAATTAAACAATGCAGAGTTAAGCGGTAGTAAAATTAAAACAGCGGCAGAACAGACAGGAATCTCAAACCAGGTGTGATTACATTCATTTTTGTATCATCCCCTTAAATTTTAATGCCCTTTATGGGCCCCTGAATAAATGAATTATACAAGATTTATAATCACTGAGAAGCATTTCAGCTTTTTCCAAAATTCCCTAATCTCACTGAGACTGAGGAGTGGATGAGAGCCTAGAAGAACGGACTTGAAAAGGACATCAACAGTTCCTTCACTGAAGAAACCAAGGTAAAAATCACTGCATATATAGAAGATCCATAAAAATCCAGGCCCATAAGAGGTGAATGACATTTAACACATCAGTTTTTATCAACAATTCCATTTTTATTTCTGACACCCCAGGAGCACCTTTGTTTATAGGAATTCCCATCACTGGGTCCCCCTGTTATTCACCTGAGGCTACAGATACTAGATGACATAACTGGTTCCAGGCAATCCACACCCCTTCATCTCTCAATCAACACAAAAGAAATATGTTTCCTATTTATTCATTCATTTATTCACCTATTCCTTCATTCTACCCCAAGCTGAGTGAAGACTCTGTGTTATACACTAACATCAAGTTACTTACCCTCTCCGTACTTCAATTCCTTCATCTATGAAAGGCAGTAACAATCTTCATTCTTCACTTGTAAGACTTTCATGAGGGTTAAAGATGATAGTCTATGTGAATTCCATGAGCACACTACTACATAATGACCATATGACATAAGCCACAGTTATTATTTGTTAATTCAGCAAAGATTTGGAGGGCATCTAACACATGTCAGGCACTGCCCTAAGTGGAGAGTCAATATGCTGAGTGGCAGGTTTCAAACTAATCCTTTTCCTGCCTCTCAGAGGTGGCCAAGAACAGGAAGGCCTGGGGGGATATTTTTGTGGGTAAATTCATCTTAAAGAAACTCACAGAACAGAGTGTGTATTAAATTATTAGTAATAGTCATAGTAATTCTAATACTTTCACTTTGAGTGCTTACAGAAAAGTCTGACATTTCTTAGTCTTTGCTTAAACTTTATCTATGCTTAGATCATGATAGTTAGTTTTGCTATTTTCATAGTTTTACTCTTTCTCTCCTCAAATTAGATATGAAGGCTCCAGAATCACAAAATGGTTATCATTTCATTATCCTGTGTTGATCGTCTGTTTTCAACAAAAGATGACAGTCAAATTGAGACTGGTATCATGCAGAAGAACCCAAAGCTTTTCTCCTCGCGTAACGCTTGTTAGAACCACGAGCTGATGTCCGCTGGCCAAATGTGCAATGGGCAAGCTGGTCACATAAGTGAATGGCATTCATTTCCAGCATTTTGCTATAAACACTGCACATGACGCCTGTCACTCATTTGTCACTGTGCTTTTATTTTCTTTACAGTTATCATCAAACCACTGCAAGGAAGGAAGAGGGAGCTTAGAGAAGTCCTGCAGCTTTCTCAATGCCCCTCAGCTGATGCGGCAGAGCTGCGTTTTGAATGCTGCACTCCAGTTGCAAAATCAGTTCTTTTTCTTATCCCTAAATTTTCCCAGAATTTTACAGTGAATATTGAAAAATAAGCATGCTGTCATCATGCCCTTGATGAGACAGCACAAGGACAGAGAGAAGAACACAGGATTTAAGGACCTGACTTGGGGCCACAGAATCTTCAGGCTGTTAATTATCCTCTCTGAATCTCATTTCATACATCCCTAAGGTGGATAAATAATAACCAGGTGTCTATATATGAAAGTCAGAAATAATATTCAAAAGGTCTCCAGCCAATGGGATCAATGGCAGCTATGATTTAAGATCCCACAAACCCCACTGTTGAAGGTGGCAGTACTTTTCTTAAAGGATCTACTTACATGTTCAAAGGAATGTGGCAAGGTATGCAAAATGGCCCCAAAGAAGAGAAAACAGAGTGGGAAAACAAGGAAAATGGACACGTATTAAACACCAACTGTAAGCTAAAAGATCAACTTATTTTTCCCACTGAATCATTACAACAACTCAATATTAAAGATACATTTTTATCATTTTATCTCCCAAGAAAAGTAAATTGATCTTAGAGAAATTAATCAATTTTTTTTCAAATTCATTATACAGTAAATGATGGCATTGAGATTTAAATTCAGGTCCCCTGATCCCAAACCAAGGGTATTGACACATCTCATGTGCATCTCAGTTAATCAGGAAATATGCTCACAGATATGTGAATGGGTGTTTCACATTTTTAAAATATCATTAGAGATTCTGGGAAACTAGATTCTGCCCCTGTTTCTGCCATTAACTAGCTATGAACTACTAACTTTCTGTTGATCTCAATTCACCTATTTCTAAAATGAAGCTCACATGATTTCTAAAGCCCTTTTCAGTGCTAACATTTTATGATGATTCTTTCCCCAAAGAACTCCACTGGCAATCCAGAGCGAAGACATAGCACACATGTACAAAAGTTTCTCCGTTTATATTAAATTCCACATTCCTGCAGGGATATGTAATGTCTGTTGCCCTTCAGTCGACTCCATACTCCAATGTTTGTTTACAATCACTGGAGCATGAACAGCTATTTTTAAACCTGGCTTTTCAGTGTAAGAAGTTTAAAACTCAAACTGAATTTGATTTGTTGGAGAATTCAAATCCTCAGGATTATGGCAGGAAAAAAGAGAAATGTGAGTCACTTTAATTACACTTTAACTCCTCTCTCCCCACTCCCACCCCATAATTCCACTAACAAGGATGCCATTGGCTAGGCTGACTGTATCCAGGGCAGAAAAGCCCTTACCCTGGCAGCTGATGACCAAAGGTCTTGGGGTTGTTTACTTTATATTTTTATATGAAACAACAGGAAGTAATTTTTTAGGAGGCAGCTGGCTTCGAAGGCAGCAAATTCAGAGATTTGCACAGCTGGTTGAAGGGAAATTATCTGGTGGTCTTATTCAACTGAGCTTTTATCTGTCATGTTCGCCTTTAAATAATACAGTCTTTAAAGTCAGGCAAATGCCAAGCCATCACTTACTAGTGACGTGGCACATAGTAGGCATATAATTCCCATGTTCCCTTCTGTCACAAACGTAACTTTTGCTCTGTGTTTTAGTTAATTTTCTGTTGCTATGACTAAAATAACTGACAAGAGCAACTTAGAGGAGGAAGATTTGTTTGGGGCCCATGTTTTCAGAGGTCTCCTTTTATAGATGGCTGACTCCATTGATCTGGGCCAAGGTGAAGCAGAGCATTGTAGAGGAAAGGCCCAGCAGAGGAAAGCTGCTCAGCTCGTCGCATGATCAGAAAGCAGAGAGGGTGCAGGGAAGATGCACTCTTCCATGGCACGTCCCCCAAAGACCCATCTCTTCTACCACATCCCACCTGCCTACGGTTACCACCCAGGCAGTCCATTCAAACTAGGAAGGACTGATTAGGTTACAGATCCCACAATCCAATCATTTCACCTCCAAACATTCCTGCACTAGCGCAGGAGCTTTGTGGGACACCTCGTACCTAAACTATAACACTCTGCTTTGTTTTTTAGTTTTGTGCCCTTCTGTAGACCCTAACACACAACATCAGCTTCCAAAGAGCTGGGATTGCTTGGTCGTCTTGCTCAGTTCCCTCTTTATTGCTTGAGCCTAGAAAAGTGTTTCCCTCACAGTAGTTCCAATAAATATTGAATGGCTTACTAATGTTTCTATTCCTGGAGCAATTTCTAGAGGGAGTTGAGAAGTATTTTACAAAACTCCTGCATAAGATAAAGGATAACTCCAAATAGGCCCGGGTATCTTTAAAGGGTTATAAAAATGTTCCAAAGTTGATTGTAATAATAGATGTGCAACTGTTGAATATAATAAAAATCATTCAGCTGAGCACTTTAAGCAAGTGAATTGTATGTTATATGAATTATATCTCCATGAAGCTATTTTTTGAAGAAGCAAAACCCCTCCAAAATGCACACATCCATGACCGCCCACAGTCAGACAGAAATTGGCAATGGTGATTTGAGAAAATTGTGGAGCAGTTACTGGGAGAAATGGGCTAGGAATGGAGAGAAGTATCTGTGCCTTTCTCCTCTGATTAAGTCACTCTCTCTCCCTTCCTGCACTCAAACTCCTCTGAAGACAACCTGATAATGACAGTGAACTTGGGTGGAACAGCCAACAGTCAAGGATCTGGCCTCCCCTTGTGTACTGACTCAGCCTGTGCAGTACCACCACCACCAGCTGTCAGGCAGCAAACTCAACTTCCAACAAGGCTCCTGACCCATGAGTTTGCAGGACTGCCAGAAATCCCCGAGTCCTGATTATAAGATCCAGTCTTTCAGATAAAAAATCACATGCTTTATATAAGACAGATATATGTACTCTCTGTAGGCATTTTTCAAAATAACTCATTCATATGCTTAATGAATATTTGCTGTCTCATATGCACTAGATATTGAGCTAAGGGCAGCAGACTGAACGATAAAGTTTAAGGCTGAGAGTTAACTCTTCCTAAGCATGCATGTTCTCTCTAAGTATTGACCCAGTTAATTATCCCAACAACAACTTGAGGAAAAGGCTAACATTGTTGTCACCCTCACTTGACAACTGAAGCACAGAAGTGTTAATGTACTCACTTAAGGTCATACCACCTCGACATTATGCTGAGGCATGTTGGCTCCCAAGCCCAGAGTGTTTTACCTCTGCTCTGAACAGTGTGGATTCTCCACATTGGAAGCATTAATCATTTGATAAATCATAGTTTGGTTCAGAGTTCCCAGAAGAAAGTAGGATGGATAAATTAACTCTCAGCCTTCTATCTATCCACAAATACAAAATGTCACCTTCAAACCCTGTTGTATTTCTCTCCCTCTTTCCTCTTTCAGAGAGACACACCTTCACAAAGCCTTCTCCAGCACAGCCAACTGCCATGGAGACCTGAGAGCAGATGACCTGACCAAGAGATCTTCTCAAGTGAGTTTTAATGAAGGTTTCCTTCCTGAATGCCAAGTACAGGAGGTGAGTCTGAAACAGGCATTTGCGGATGTGAAAGGAAGCCACAGACATCCTAAGGCACTCAGACTTCTCAGCACACCCGCCTTTATCCATGCCAATGGTCACCCTCAGAAAGCACCAGTAACAGACTTTCCTTTCCAGACCCAGGGCCTTTGCAGACACAGGTTTTCCTCATCCCCCCTCAAAGAGTTTTCTCAAGTCCATGATTAGTGCATTTTTCCTAATGTATACAAAGATGGGGAACTTAGTTCTAACACTTTGAGCAATAATAATCTAATTAAAACTTACAGGGGGGCTGAAGTGGTGGCTCAGCAGTTACGGAGCTTGCCCAGCAGGCACCAGTATATACAACAGTGTCTTGGAGCAATGAAAATCACATGAAAAACTAAAATAAAAATTGTTTCGCTCCCCCCACCCTCTCTCTCTCTCTGTCCCTCTCTCTTTAAAAGAAAAAGAACTTGCCGTGGATTATTTATTTGGGTTACTTTTGCTACTGCCCAATTCAATAGTTCCCTCGATTGTCTGCACAGGAGAATCAATGCCTATGTTCCACTCCTATAGTGATTAGAATAACCTGGGGGTAGCCTGGGCTCTAGGATTAAAGACCTCTAGGTGATTCTAATGTGCAAATTCAGAACTCCACTAAATATTCTTATCATTAAGCAATTTACCAACTCGACAGAGAGAATAATTTAGCCTTCTTTACCCAAGCCAGGCTTGCCACTTTCACACCTCCTCAAAGCATAAGGCAGAAAAGGTGGGAAAGCACTAAACCATTCCTGAATTGGCTGCCATTTGGTGGACACATAACTGATTGGGACTGTGCTGAGATGCCTACAAACAGCTGCATCGTAGTGCAGTGCATGGTCGGAGGAAGGATGGATTCTCTGGTGCTGCGTTGAACAGGAGGCAAGAGGAGTTGGGTAATGAGTCAAGGTGCTGCTGGGTGGGGTCATGTGAAGTTGCCAGGAGCCCCTGACAGAAGTGCTTGCCACAGCTGCGACTTGATTAAAATGGTTGACCAAATATCCTGAGACAGACAAAACTGAATGGATCATAAGTGGATGGTTTAGAGGGATCTGACACTGTTGAGAAAGCTCGGCCAACCTAACCAATGGAAGTCAGAGTCACTGGGTAACTGTTAAACTACGGCATCCCAGGACTGCCTTCCCTTAGGCTCTCCCTCTCAGGCCTAGGACTATGCTGGCCTTGCATGGTTGCTTGGTTAGGCTTTCATCCACTCATTCCATCTGGCCAGGTGTGTATGGTCTGACCATTTCCCTTTCTCTGTAGATGCAAAATAAATGCTCTATCCTTCCTATTTGAATTTAGTATGCGATAGTGGTGTGCATGAGTCAGTAGGAATAAGAGGTTGCTTCCACATCAGTTTTGATTTCTACAACATCTACTACATTCCAGCTTTGATCAGAGGACCCTCCATCAAGGGTAGTCAAGCACTTATTCAGATTTCAATTGCTATTTGTTCATTACGCAGAATCTTGTGGGTTGGTGATTGGTTGTCATGATTTGGAAATAGTTGAGGCATTGACCATAATAGGACTAAAATCTCACCCTTTAACTGTCTTGCAAAAACGTGATAGCATCTACTATGTTTCCAGAAACTGTGCTGTCTGCCAATGACTTAATAAGAACCAGGCAAAGTTTTTGTCCTTAATAAAATTTAAAAGTAACAGAAGAAAAACACGTGAATAGATAATCAAAATGTGGAATTTATTTGTTCTATTAGAATGGAGCATGAGGTTTTGTGGAAATAGAAAGGATTTCAGTTTTCCTAGGACAGTCAGATAGTATCAAAGATCCAACATTTGGACTGAGTTATGAAAAAATGAGTTCTAATAATAGTTACATTTGTAGAACATTCTAGAAAATCTAAAGATCTATCCTCCTAGATTGCACATTTCATAAAAGCAAGGACTTATTCAACCTACCCACTCATTTATCCCTGAAATGCCTTTGTAACACTGAATTCCTTATTGATTTTGATTCTCCCAACATATCAAGCTTTAGAGAAAAGGAAGAAGGGAAGTATTCCAGAGAGAAAGTGAATGCACAAACAACAAACTCACAGTACAAGATCTTATAGAATTTTAAGAGACTCTCAGTAAACTCTGTCCTGGCTATGCTGGACACACTAAAGGGAAGAGGTAGCAGTCTGTCCCTCCATATTTCTTATAGTGTTGCAATTCGGTGCCTCAATAAATTCATCTTAGCTCATCCACATCTCTGTAGGTTTATTCAAAAAATATTATTCAGGACTGCACATTAGCTGAACTTGTGAAAATGCTAGAATAAGATTTGATAAATGTGTAGTAAGAAATTATTACTATAGAAACTACAATATTCACTTTTCATGACCTGCCTGACTTTTCTACCTTTGCCAATTTGGAAAATCACAACTACAAATAATTGTCATGGTGACCGGAACATTCATGTCCCTGTATGAAAGAAGAAATTCTAAGTAAGCATGAAATCAGTGTAAAAGAGGTAAGGTAAGAGTTGAATGTTTAATGGAAATCAGTTAAGAACACCTGGTACATTCTTTTCTCCACTCGGCTTTGTGCTGGGGGATCAAAGTATACAAAGTACTTTGTCACTTTACCAATAGCTCCATAAAAGGAACAGAAAAATCAAAGGCCATTAACTAAGGCACTATCTCCTACATAGTACATATTTCCTCTTTGTTTCAAATTTCCTTATTTTTATAGTTTTATTAGTGCTTTATATTTTTACATAATTGAGGGGTTCATTTTGACATATTACTAAATGCATATAATGATATGCTTTATTTCAATCCCAAGTACTACTTTCCCTCTTCCTGTCTCCCTTCCTCAACTCTATTAGTCTTCCTTCTATTAACTTATTTTTGATTAGTATATTATAGTTATAGATAAAAGTGGAATTCATCATGACATATTCATTCCTCTTCTCTCCCCTTCAGTTCCCTTCTTCTACTCCAGTGTTCTCCCTTCTGTTTTCATGAGATCCCCCCTTTTTCGATTCCTTATTTCTTGCTTGCTTCTACATAGGAGGGGAAAACAAGTCCTTGACTTTGAGTCTGGCTTATTTCACTTAGCAGGATGTTCTCTGTTACCACCCATTTACCAGCAAACGACAAAATTTCATTGCTTTTTATGGCTGAGGAACACTCATTGTGTACATAACCCACATTTTATTGAGCTATTAATCTGTTGAGGGACACCTGGACTGATTCCATAACTGGGCTGAATTGTGCTGCCATACACATGAGGCAGCTGTGTTACTAAAGTATGCTGATTTTGATTCTTTCAGATACATACCAAGGTATAAGACACCTGTCAAATGATGGTTTTATTCCAAGTCTTTCTAGGTATCTTCATGCTGCTTTTAGGAGTGGTTGTACTAATTTGCAGTCCTACCAACAATGCTAAGTATACTTTCCCCCCACATCCTTACCAGTATGTGTTATTATTTGTATTCTTAAGGACTGTCATTCTAATCAGAAAGAGATGAAATCTCAAGGTTGTTTTTATTTACATTTCCATGATTCCTAAGGTTATTGAACATTTTTCATATACTTGTTGACCTTTGCATTTCTTTTGAGAGATGTCTGTTTAGCTCTTTTGCACATTTGACTGGGTTTTGTTGTTTGTTGTTAAGTTTTGTGAGTTCTTCATATATTTTGAATATTAACACACTGTCATAAGTGTGACTGACAAGGATTTGCTCCATTCTGTAGGCTCTCTCTTTATGCTTTTAATTAATTCCTTTGCTGTGCAGTGCCTTTTTAATTTGAAGCCATCCTACTTATTTATTCTTGGTTTTATTTCAGGAGCATTAGAAGTCTTATTAAAGAAGTCAGTTCCTGCACCAATATGTTGGAGTGTTGATTGTGTTTTCTTCTAGCAGTTGCAAGGTTTCTGGTCTAACTCCTAGGTCTTTGATTTTCAATTTCTATTCAATCAAGTTACAATCACATCTCAAATAACTGAAGGTCATTATGTTCTTTCAAGCTGATCATGACATTGTTCTTTGAGAACAGGCTGTGGGCTAAACATCTACATTATCTTATTTAACCCTCACAATTATGTGAGGTTTGGGGGGTGTTTTATTTGTTTGCAGAAGAATGGACTAGATCTTAGAGATACATAATGACTTGCTCAAATGAATACAGGGTTAGATGGTAAAATGAGGACTCTCTGAGTGATTCAAAGTTCATCTGAGGCATTCACAGGAAGTTCATTTCCAGTATCATCTACTTTGGTGGGGGGATATGTATACCTGACCAGATCACTGAAAATTCTTGGGAAGTTACGACTGAATGGGTCAAACAGTGCATGCACCATGGATTCTAAGAAAGACATCAACAGCATAAGCAGAAAATGGAAGAGTGGCAATACTGAGTTGGAAAATATTGTATTTCCTCAAATGTTAGAACACAGGCCAATAAGTAATGTGGTATGAGCCACATTTGAAACTTCATAAACCATAGCACAACTCTTTTTCATTAAGCCCAAATATAACCTCAAGATCTTTCAAAACACAGCAATTCCCAAACACTAACCATTAGTCACTCTTAGCATACAAGATGGAATCTCTATTCACTATTCCTGGATTGGAAGCTGCATCTATAAGGCACTAAGTGGCTCAATGATTTGGTCCGTCTTGCAGAAAAAAAAATGCTAAAATAAATGAAGACAGGTGGAGCTATTTGATGAGATTCATGAGAACCTCGTTTAAACATTAAGCACACTCTTTCATCCCTCCTCAATATGTGTCTGTTTATTCCTATAACTATATGGCTACATGTCTCTATATATATACCAATGAAAGGGAGTCAAGAAATTTCAAAATAGTTATGTGATGCTTTTCACAAACAGCAGGAGAAAGGTTTTCAGACCCATCCTCTCTAGAGATGATACTTCTTTCCTGCAAATAGCTGACATTATTCCCTAAAGAGGACTAGTGTACTTCACAAATGAGATCTGCAAGAACCTGTTTAAAATTCTTTGAAAGAACAAGCCATGCTTGACTCAACCTCCAGAAGAACAAGTAGTTCCTGAGAAAAAATAAAGGAGACTTTCTTGCTAAATAATGTGTTTACCACACCATCAATCCCTCAAAGAAGAAAGAAGTCCCACAGAGGAACCAAATCAGTTAATTCTGCACACTGGATGCTCAACTCTGAACCCAGAGAAGAAGCAAGCTCTCAGCCTCATTAGTCCTTCTGTGTTAGGGTGTGAGCAACCCAACAGAGTCATGACTTTACTTAGTAGTTCATTCAGCTTCTGATACAAGTGCATGTGTTTGTCTATACATATATTCATTCACATATTTAGCAATTTAGTAATCTATTTGACAGGCGTTTACAAAGAGCCTATACTTTTACAGGCATCCTGCTATCAACTAGGGTTACAGAGAAAAGAGTATAATTTCTACTGTCAGTGTCCAGTTGAGCAGATAACAAAATTTATTGACATGTGAACAAATGATTGCACTACAGGATGCAAAGTCTGATGACAGAATTATGTAAAAGCCGTAGTAGGTGGCTCAAAGGAAAGAGATCACAGCTCTTGCCAAAGGCATTCTGCATGCAAAATATTTTACAAGGCATCCAAATTTTCTCAAATCATGTTACAAATTATTTCCAGGCCTCGGGGTCTTGGGGAAAATACCATATCCTCCAGTTCTGTGTGGATTCCGGCATCTGTATCACATCCACCCAACAGCTTAGCCAATCGATGCCACTCCACCCTGCTGCTTAGTTCTATTCTGCCTGAATATCAAAGGGCAGGAGTTACAGGAAAAGAAAAATCTTAAAACTCAAAGGAAGCGACAGGATTAGTATTATTTTTATGTATTATGTATCTGGAAACCTAAAGTACTAAAGTATTACACTATTAACATCAGTAGGAGAAATAGTATGATCACTGAAGACACTCCTATATACAAATAACAATCTGAAAATATAATGGAAATAATATAATCTGTTAATGTAATAAATTAACAAGAAATGTCAAGTTTTGTAAAAAAATTTTAAAAAACATTTGATGTCAAAGATTTAAAGTGATGTCTTATAGACACTCTTATAAGAAAAATGGTCTTTAAGAATTATAAGGACCTTCTCCTATAGAGCTCAAGATGGAAAAAACCAGTCTCAAAGAGATACATGGGGATAGACTTTGTTTTAAATAAACATAACATTTTTAAATGAATTGTTCCACCTGGGACTGAATAGGAAGGAGAGAGTTCAAAATGAAAAGAAGACTTTGGAACCTTTGGTGGGGACAAAATAAAACTATTTCACAGCAAACAGGCCAGGAGTTATAGAATAGGAAAGATGATTTGTTCTACAACAACTCTTCTGAAGACTGTGCATAGAAATATTTTCAAGGATGTTATCTACAAGGTTGTGAGTGGCAATAAGATACAAAGAAATAATTCATATTTTCATCAATAAGGCCATGGTTAAATGAATTGCAATAGAGATACAGTGGAATCCCGTGTGGCTTCCTAGGACACACCTGTGATCTGTTTAGAGATCACTAAAGAAGTATAGAGATTTAAATTTTATGTTCAAGTTGACACTTGCTGCAGGTTGGAGGGTCTGAGAGCAGACCCCATCATGGAAGATGGTATCTCTTCAACTGCTGCATCCCCACACTTAGAACAATGCTTGGAACAAAGTAGTAATACAGTGAGTGCATCCTCAATGAAAGAATTCATTGAAAACACTTATTCTCATCTGCCATGAAGGAAGTTCTTATTGTCACCCAAAATCACTGTTTTTCAGAGAAACTTAGCCTGATGAAACCAGCAAAGGAGGTACTACCACATAAGCTGTTATCACCAGCCAGAGAGAGGTTGCTTTCAAACCTGCAGCTGAAATGCTTCAGTGCATGGATTCAGGGAACTTCCCTCCTCAACAAGCTCTTTCCTGGAATATGGTTCTATTAACAGACTTACCCACTCAGCACCACAGCGGATGCTCCATTTCCTCTCTCTCTGCCCATTCTTGAGACCTGTTTTAGATGTCAAGCCCCACTGACTTCCCCTTTCCCCTCCATTTGGCTCTACTCCAGTGTTCTTCCCCATCACAATCAGTGAGTTGGACAGTCATATTGCTGGCCGCTTGCCCTTCCTGCCAACTTTGCAATAGAGCCATCACATGGTCTGCCCATGTGTGACACTGTCAGACAGCTAGCTGCGACCAAATAAATTGCTCCGGAGTTTCCTTGGAGTTTATGTGTGTTTTTAAGTAAACTTAAGGTTTACATGAACCTGCTCTTATGCTACAAATGTCACATATTACTGCAATAATTCCTCTTACAAATCCCATAAAGTGGGCACTGGAGAGATTATGCCTTATTTGTAAATTCAGAACTACAGGCCTAGACACTTTCAGGGCAGGACATGCCTAGAATCCCAGGCTACCAGACTCCAAAACTCATGTTGTAAATTAGCACCCAAGTTTACTGTGTAACTGAAGTTTCACTATGAACCTTTCCCTAAGACTGTTTATAGCTCCTGGTGTTTCTTTCCTGGAGTGGGAAGGAGGAAGGAAGAAAAAGTGTAAGTAACAAGCAATATGTGTAACTTGTCACAAGTGACACAGAAAACCCACCAGTCTGGTTAGTTAGGACAGACTCCTTCAGGGAGGGGATGCATATAAGGAAGGGGATGCATATAAGATTCTGCTTCTTCAGAATACTGGAATCCTGACTGTCATGGTTAGGTTGGATCCAGCCAGTCTACAGACTACCTAAAAAGACAGCATCCTATATTTAATCAAATTTAACCAAATAGAAAATTTAACCAAATAGAAACTCCTTTGGCAAACAGTTGTACAGAATGTATTATGAGCCTTATATTGTCTGTACCTATTATATTGTCTGTATCTGCTTCGAATCACTATAGCCAAAACTGTGGAACACAGGAAAAGTTTCCATTGTCTGTTGACTTATCAAAGATCAGTTGAGCTCCTTTCACGGAGGCAGGTATATTCAAGAGAACTAGAGAGGCAAAGCCCAGCAAGAGAGACTAAACCCAGACCTCAAGAAAATCAATTTCTAGGGAAAGCAGCTAATGAGAAATGTATGTTTAAATACATAATACAAGTTGAGCACACCTTATCTGAAGTTCTTGGGACCAGAAGATTTTTTCAGATTTCAGCGTAATCATATGCATATAATGTTATGGGATGGGGCCCAAGTCTAAACAAAATCCACTTGTTTCATATAGACTTTATACACACAGTCTGAAGTAATGTCAGAGTGTTTTAATGTGCCTACCTTTTTACTGCAATCTGTCACATGAGCTCAGATTGAATAACTGCTTATGAATCAGTCAGTCAACATGTGGAATTTTCTACTTGTGAAGTCATTGAAAGTTTCATATTTTGTAGCTGTTTAAGTCAGCTCTTTGCTGCTGTGACTAAAGGACCTGACAAGAACAAATTTTAGGAGGAAAGGTTTATTGAGAGGCTCATGGTTTCAGAGGTCCCAGTCCATGGAAGGCCTGCTCCTTTCTTCAGAGCTCAAGGTGAGGCTGAATAACATGGCAGCAGCATGGCTCTAGGCTGCAGGGAGCTCAAGGCGTCACATTGGGAAACAGAGCAGAGAAATCCCATTCCAGATACAGAATATCTACCTCAAAGGCACCCAATGACCCAACTCCCCCAGCCACACCCTACCAGCCCACAGTTGCCAGCTAATTCCTATAGAGGAATTAACTCACTGATTGGGTTAAGGCTCTTAACCCAATTTCATTCATTTCACCCCAGTCTTCCTGAATTGTCACACGTGAAGTTTTAGGGGACACTTCACATTCAAACCATAACCAGTAGCATTTTAGATTTTGGATTTCAGATTAGGGATGGCCAACCTGTGACATCAACTATTGATAGGTGCTAGAAAAAATAAGAGCAAGACAGAGAACAAAACAGGAGCTCAGGGCAGACCTACTAAAGCAGGTGACATTTGACAAATAGTGAATGGCATGAAGGATAAGAATAGATATTGCATGGGAGAAGACAGTTCCAGCCAAATGGATAGCCTCAGAGGCAGAAGCCAAACTCGATGCATTTGAGGAATAGGAAAAAGATGGTATGGCAAGACAGAGATGACAAAGCACATTTGAGTTAGTGTAGTAGCTATTTGTAGTAGTTTATAATTGGAGATTAATTAAATGTCCTGTAACAATTGCCTGGCTAAGTAAACTGCACTTTGTAAACAAAGGGAAACCTACTTTGTAGACAAACAGTGGTCCTAGGGTTAGCACCATAAAGGTCCAAATTCTGATTCTACCATTTGCTACCTTGTGTGGCCTTAGAAAATCACTTAGCCATCCATTCCTGTGATATCGGCTAGTAAATAAAGAACCATGGCCCCTCATGTTGTAGACAGACATAAATGGGACAATGCAGTCAGTATTTCACAGTCCCTGGCAAACTGAGATGGCATGATAAAATCATAAAAGAGATGATGGTGGTGATGATGCTTCAATACCCACAGAAATTTAAACCTATGCTTTATAAAGTCAACAAAAGGTTGCATCATCCATTCATTTTCTGTACCAAGAAAATGTGGTGTGTACACACTATGGAGTTTTACTAAGCCATAAAAAAGTATGAGATTTTGGCATTTCCTGGTAAATGGATAGAACTGGAGAGCATCGTGCTAGATGAAATGAGCCAGACTCAGCTAAAGTCAAAGGTCAAATGTTTTCTCTAATATGCAAAACTAGAGTAAAATAAGGGACATAGAGAGATTTTCTAAGAAAACAGAAGGAAGATCAGTATAGCAGAGGAAGGAACCAAGGGGAGTGAGAAGGAATGGAAAAGGTAAGGAATGGTGGAATGAAATTGATCAAATTATTATATGTACATAAATGAATATGCCACAGTCAATTTTATTTTACGTAGACTCATATATAAAAAGCAAGTAGGATCAATCAAGAATAACATTGTTTAGTAGTGGAAAAGATATACATTTCAATTCATTAAATGTTGTATAAACTAATTCTAGTTATTCAACAAAGGAAAACATTTATTCTTTGGTAATCAAAGATATACAACTTGAAATTAGAGTGAGATTACTTTTCTCCATTACATTAGCTAGAAAGCAGTGTAAAAGACACACTGCTACCAGAGCAAAGTATTCATAAAACAGTATTTATTAAGAAATACCTATATCTTATCAGCCACTATAAGTTCTTTGCATGAGTTGTCTCTTTTTAATCTCATATCAACCTCATGATAGAGCTACTACTTTGAACTTTAAGAAAAAGGAAAAAAATATTAAATAGTTCATTTAGGGTCACAGAGCTTATAAAACATCCAACACCACTATAATTTGAACGTATGTATCACGGGCCTTAAAGTGTGGCATTTGTGCCATTAATAATTGCTTAGCACAAAAAAGATGAAACAGGCGGTTTTGCCATTCTAGATCTAAAACTATATTATAGAGCCATAGTAACAAAGACAGCATGGTACTGGTATCAATATAGGAAAGAAGACCAATGGAATAGAAGACCCCAAAACAAATCCTCAAATCTTTAAACATCTGATTTTTGACAAAGGGGGACAAAATATTACATGGAGAAGTGACAGCCTCTTCAACAAATGGTGCTGGACATACTGGTCATCCACTTGCAGAAAATTGAAATTAGACCCATATCTTTCTCCTTGCACAAGAATCAAATCAAAATGGATCAAGGAGCTTGGTATCAAACCAGCTACATTGCAACTGATAGAAGACAAATTAGGTCCAACACTACAACACTTGGGAATAGGCAAAGACTTTCTCAACATGTCTCCAAAAGTGAAGGAAGTAAAGTCAAAAATCAGTGAATGGGATGCCATAAAGCTAAAAAGCTTTTGTACTTCCAAGGAAACAAGAGTCAAGATGTTTCCTATGGAAATGGAGAGAATCATGGGCTATGATTCCTCTGACAAGGGTCTCATATCCAGAATCTACAAATCCTCAAAAATCTCAACTACAAAAACACTAACATCCCAATTAATAAATGGGCCAAAGAGCTAAATAGGAACTTCTCACCAGAGGACATTGATCAAGCCAATGAATACATGAGAAAGTGCTCTAAATCTCTAGTAATCAGAGAAATGCAAATGAAAACCACATTAAGGTATCACCTCACGCCAGTCAGAATGGCAAAGATGAAGAAAATAAACAATAATAGATGCTGGAGAGGCTGTGGAGAAATAGGCACACTAGCACATTGTTGGTGGAGCTGTAGACTGGTACAGCCCCTCTGGAAAGCAGTGTGGAGAATCCTCAAAAAATTAGGGATGAGTCCACCATATGACCCTGCTATTCCACTCCTGGGTATCTTTCCAGGGGATTTAGAATCAGCACATTATAGTGACACAGCAATATCTATATGTTCATAGCAGCTCAATTTACTATTGCTAGGTTATGGAAACAACCCAGATGTCCCTCACTGGATGAATGGATCCAAAAACTGTGGTACATTTATACCATGGAATTTTACACAGCAATTAGAAACAATGACATTGCAGCCTTTGAAGGTAAATAGATGGCTATGGAAGAAATTATGCTGAGTAAAATCAGCTTAACCCAGAGAACCAAGGGTCGATTGTCACCACTCATCTGTGGAGGTTGGGACTAGACCCTGGCCAGTGAAAAAGTTGGTCTATTATCATATGTTAAATCCAGATAAGATATAATGCTATACAACGTAAGCCTTTTTTAGAGATATGGGGGGAAGGGGAAGGGAAGGATAAGGGTGGGTAATTGGGGGGGCTCTACTGGGGGTAATTGTAATATCCAGAATCTATACACATTTGATATTATTTTGTTAAAAACTTGTATGGTTGTTCAAAAATAAAAAAATTTTAAAACAATAATAATTGCTTAGCACAGA
>PVKS010011022.1:0-26435 GCA_004027875.1 Aplodontia rufa
TCAAACCCCAGCACCACACGCACAGCGAAGTCTTGGAGCAATGAAATCCATGTGAAAAACTAAATAAAAATTGATTTTCTCTGTCTCTCTCTCTCACTGTCCCTCTTTCTTTAAAAAAAAAAAAACAATTGGAGGGCGCTGGAGTGGTGGCTCAGCGGTTACAGTGCTTGCCTGGCATGTGGGAAGACGAGAGTTCAAACCCCAGTACCACCAACACAACAAGGTGTTAGAGCAATGAAGGTCACATGAAAAACTAAATAAAATTAATTCTGTCTTTCTCTCTTTCTTTCTTTCTCTCTCTCTCACTATCCTTCTTTCTTAAAAAGAAAAAGTTGGAGAGAGGTACCAGAGATTGAACCTAAGGGCACTTAACCATTGCACAACACCCCTAGCCCTTTTTATTTTATTTTTTTAAATTTTGAGGCAGGATTCCGCTAAGTTGCTTAGGGCTTGGCTAAGTTGCTGAGGCTGGCTTTGAACTTGCCATTCTCCTGCCTCAGCCTCCTGAGCCACACCCACCAGTGCACAGTTGTACCAATAAAAGCATTAAAAATTAAAGTTAAACAATAATATCCAGATCTGAATTTCACCATCAGCCACGAGTGACACCCACTTCACAGACGGTGTAATAAAGAGGCAAGATTCCATTAAAGCCATCCACACATCCTATGGTAGGTTTCTCGCTCCAGAGGGCGATTAGCCACTCGCAAGACGGTAAGCAATTGTCACTGACCCCCACTCTTTGGTCTAAAGACAGGAAAGATGAGAGATTAAGTATATCAAACAGAATATCCCTTCCCAAAGCTCAGATTTCCTAGAAGAAAAATAATTAGTAATTAAAGAGTCCAACCCAGGGGCTGGAGTGGTGGCTCAGCAGTTTCAGCGCTTGCCCGAAAGTACGCGGGTTCAAACCCCAGCACCACGTACACGACAAAGTCTCAAAGCAAAGAGAGCCACATGAAAAACTAAATAAAAATTGATCTCTCTCTCTTAAAAAAAAAAAAAGAAGAAGAGTCCAATCCATCCCAGGCTCCAAAACAGAAGAAGAGTCAACACTAGGATCTCCAACTGAAGAAACTGATGCTCTGTACAGAGCTGTCCCCCTGTGTCCGCAAGCTGGGAGACACTTGTTCGTCTCCAACAAGTCACCCTGAAGCTGGAGTTGAAGGTTACCAATCAGCCAACCTTGGTCAAACACTCTACTTGCCAACACATAACAAACTCACTTGTGAGTTCGGTGTTGCTGAACTTGGATTCATCCACACTCTGTGGACAGTGTCTCGGGAGGTGCGACTACTCATGCAGCGTAGTCAATCACTGGCAAAACGGAGCCACGTCTCTGCTAAAGGCAATGAGATGACACTGAATCACCTGCCTAACCACACTCGCTCAGCTCTCCAAACCATAGGCAGCCGTGAACAAGGCTGTTCAACACCGTTCTGACCGAACAGCTAGGGAGGAGACCTGGTAACTTGGCAAGCTAGCTTGATCCATACCCACCTGCCCCGAGCTGGACCTCACTCCCCACCCCAACCTGCCAGCCTCAGTGACAGCTACCCTCACTTGGTATGCCCAATGGCTAGCGCAGCACTCCTGGGGTGATGAGCATCCTCTCAGGCGGACCCAACCCACAGCAGCACACGCTGGAAAAGGGTCCGGCTCCCATGGGACAGGGAGGAAGTGAACTTCCGGCTCCCTGGGAAATCTGGATGAGCACTCAGGAGGCGCACAACCTTCTGTTCCTTCAGTGCCCTGTGCTGAAGGCTTCTCTCCACTAGGCAGGCTCCTGGTGCCAGAGGGAGCTGGAGCAACCTTTAGAAGGTGGGGCCTATTGGGAGGGCTTCTGGTCATTGGAGGCATGCCCTTGAAGGGCATATTGGGACCCCAGCCCCTCCTTCTCCTCTATCCTTGCCTTCAGGCCACTATGAGGTGAGGAGCTTGCTCTTCCATGTGCACCCACCATGATGATCACCATAAGTCCAAAATGTCAGGGCAAACTGATCAAAGACTAAAACCTCCAAAACGGTAAGCTAAAAAAAACCTTTCTTCTTTTTAACTTGATTACCTCAGGCGTTTTGTTACAGTAATAGGAAGTTGTCTAACACACATATTGCTTAAAGAAGAAGCAAAAAGAGATCATTAAAAATGATACTGAAGGGGCTGGAGCAGTGGCTCAGCAGTTACAGCACTTGCTGGCATGCTTGAATACCCAGGTTCAAACCCTGCCACCACATATACAACTAAGTGTCAGAGCAATAAAGACCAGATGAAAAACTGAATGAAAATGATTCTCTTTCCTCTCTCTCTCTTTCTTTTACTCTCTCACTGTCCCTCTCTCTTTAAAAAATAATAATATTGAAAGGTTATAATTCAAAATGCCCTGTATGAGTAGTATACATTTTTTAACTTTGGAGAAACACATTGCTTCCGTAATATACAATGAAAAAACATGGACAATGAAAGCAAGCGTAAAAGAAGAGAAAAACAAGTCATGAAGAAAATTAATTATTTTACCAAAGCCTGGCAAAGACAGTCCCACCTAGGTGTCAATGTGATAATCCTAAAGGGAACCCCAGGTGATCAAATTCAACAGTACCGTAAAAACACAAAGAACTTGACCAGGTACAAAAGTGGTCTAGCTTTGTGTTTTAAGTGCCATGAACAAAGTTTAGTGATTCCTCAAATAAGAAAAACAAAATTACCATATGATTCAACATTTCACTCCTAGTTTAATATACTCAAACAATTGAAGACAGATGTTCAAACAAAAAATGTGTACACAAATGTTCACAGCAGCACAATTCACAACCACCAAAAGTGGCAACAATCCGAATGTTCATCAACTGATGAACAAACAAAAGTGGTGGTATATCCATACAGTGGAATATTATTGGGCCATGAAAAGGAGTGACGTACAGCAACAAGCCACACATAGGTAAACGTTGGAAACCTTGTGCTAAGTGAAAGAGGTCAGAAACAAAAAGCTACGTATTCTCCCACTTCATTTACACAAACTATCCAGAGTGGGCACATCCATCAAGACAGAAAGCAGAGAGGTGGTTGCCAGGGGTTGGGAAGCAAGAGGGTCAAGAGAGAAGTGACTGCTTAATGGGCATCGGACTTCCCTTAGAAGTAATGAAAATGTCCTGAAACCACACAGTGGTGATGGTTATGCAACACTAATTTGGCCACTAATGTATGCTTTACCACAATCGAAAAACTGAATAAAACAAGCTGGGAGTGGTGGCACACGCTTGTAATCCCAGCCGCTTGGGAGGCTGAGGCAGGAGGATCACAAGTTCAAAGCCAGCCTCAGCAACTTAGCGAGGCCCTAAGCAACTACGAGAGATCCTGTCTCAAAATAAAATATATAAAGGGCTGGGAATGTGACTCCGTGGCTAAGTGCCCCTGGGTTCAATTCCTGGTATCAAAACAAAAAAACAAAAACAAAAAAGCCTGAAAAAACAGAACCAAAGAAAGCCCAGGCAGGTCCAGAAACCATGTGGGCTGGAGGTGCGAGAGAACCGCCCCCTCACTTCTCAGAGCCGCGGCCTCTATTGAGGGGGTCTGGGTGGTGCACTTCTGTGTCCACCATCACGTTGGTGATATTTTTTTGTGGTACTGAAGATGGAACCCAGGGGTTTCTTACCACCAAGGGTCCCCAACCCTTTTTATTTTTATTTTTGAAACAAGGTTGCTAAGTAGCTGAGGCTGGCCTTGAACTTGGGATCCTCTCGCCTCGGCCACCAGATCTGGTGGTAATACTTTTTTTAACACATGAGAGGGGAGATGTGACATCCCTCCCCTGAATGGGTGGGTCCTTCCATGCACTGCCCCAGGAAGGAATTACTCAGGAAAGCAGAAGATTCTCTTGGCAGAAATATTAAAGGTTTTGTTTGTTTATTTTTGGTTTTGGTTTGGTTTTGAGAGCGACAAAAAATCAATTTTTATTCATTTTTCCATCTGGCCTTCGTTCTCTGAGATTTAGTTGTGCATGTGGTGCTGGGGTTCGAACTTGGGTCCCTGTGCATGCCAGGCAAGTGCCCCAACTGCTGAGCCACCGCTCCAGCTCCAATACCAAAGATTTTTGAAGTACAGTCAGATTCACACTCCCAGCCCCCTGGGTCACTTGTCACATTACAGCCTAAGTAGGGACCTGCTGTGCGTTGTGCCCTCTGAAACTGTTGAGATTTGACCGCCATCGAGGCAGTGGAGACCCGGGGACTTCAAGAGGTGATACCCGTGGATTAGCAGATCTATGTTGTATCATTATGACAGCCACCTCTCTCTGGCGGACTTGTTCTGTCTGGCCATGTTTGTCATGATGCAGAAAGAGGCTTCTTTCTCTGTTACCAGGGATTGAACCCAGGGATGCTTAACCACTAAGCCACATCCTCAGCCCCTTTTATTTTTTATTTTGAGACAGGGCCTCACCAAGTTGCTCAGGGACTCTCTAAGTTGCTGAGGCTGGCTTTGAACTTGCAGTCCTCCTGCCTCAGCCTCCTGAGCTGCTGGGATTACAGGCATCTGCCACCACACCTGGTGGAAGTAGGCTCTCACCAGATGCCAGCATTGTGCTCTTCAGAGCGCTCAGCCTCAGAACAGTGAGCTAAACAGACCTCTGTTTCCATAAATCTCCAAGCCTGGAGTATTCAGCGATAGTAACAGAAAACAGACTAGATGAGGGTGGGAAGGACTGAGAAAGGGTGGCGATGATAGACATGCAGAGAGGTTTGGGGGCCCTAGAGTGAAAGGCACCTGGTCCTCACTTCCTGTATGGAGACCTCAGAGGTCCTGAGGTTAATGACTCTGTGCACTGTCAACGTATATAGAAAAAACAATCAGACAGATTTGCCAGAGAACATGGACATCTGCTTGGACTAGCGTGGCAATGGGATCACACACCGTAGTAAACCATGGGTGTACTGGAGCAGGGGGAGGCCAGGGGGAGGCTTGAAAGACAAAATACAGAGGATTACAATCAGATATTTTAAGACACTAATCCTTGATCACAATGATGAGAGACAAGGGTGGCGTCCCCCTGAGGTTGGACGGAGAGTTGCTAGGCAGATGTTCTAGGGTGTAGCTTGGTGGGAGGGAACTTGCCCAGCATATACAGACCCTGGGTTCAATCTCGAACACTGCTAAAAAGAAAAAAAAAAAGTATCTTTCCTCCGATGTTGCAGAGGCCTCTGCAAGCCTGGGTTTCTGGCGTCTTTAGTGACGGTTATTATCAGACAATCAAGCTTTAAAAACCTTTCCTTAGCAAGGTATGGTGGCACATGCCTGTAATCCCAGCGGCTAGGAAGACAGGAGAATCACAAGTTCAGACCCAGCCTCGGCAACTTAGCAAGGGGCACCAACTTAGTGAGATCCTGTCTCAAAATAAAAAATAAAACGGGCTGGGGATGGGATTGGAGCAGTGGCTTGGAGGTTCCGGCGCCTGCCTGGCATGCATGAGTATGCGGGCTCAAACCCCAGCACCACGTACACACGAAGACTTGGAGCAATGAAAGTCACATGAAAAACTAAATTTAAAAAATTGTTCTTCTCTCTCTCTCTCTCTCTCCCTCTCTCTTTAAAAAATAAATAAATAAATTTTTAAAAAAGGATTGGGGATGTGGCTCTGTGGTTAAGCATCTTAGGGTTCAATCCCTGGTACCAAAAAAAGAATCAATCACAAACAAAAAACCTTTCTTCATAACCTCTCAGCCAGCTAGCTTTCGTTGTATAGGGTTGACAACTTTTCCAAGCGTTCAGCTGGCCAGGCACAGAAGTAAAGCACGGAAGGTAAACAGAGGAGCACTGAGAGGTCCTCATGTTGTCCCTTGCAGGGCTAGAGAGGGAGGTTGCAAGAGGTTTTCCCTGTGTCCCTGAGAAGGCGCAAGTTTAGCTGAAACAGACCCAGGCCTCAAGTAGCCCTGCAGGGGGACAGCAAAGCAGCAACCTGCTTGAATCAATGACCTGGGACAGAAATGGACCCAGTTGCATCTGGGCAGGAACCAGCTTGTGCAGAAATCAGCCCGGAGTTGGCTCCCTCCCTGCCATGTATGTCCCAAGCCACTCTGGAGACAATGGCCCAGAGCAAGAATGAGGGAGGACTAAGCAGTCCACCCAGACAGAGGTCACTGAGCAGGGAGGCAGCTTCCCTTGGGTCAGGGAATTTCTCAAAAGAAAAAGTAGATTGGCTCATGGAAAAGCAAAGTGTAATATCTTCTGCGATCTGTAGTTCAGATATGGTGCCTGCCGTAAGTCCATTAAAGGTGTGCCACACTGTCTCCAATCTACATTGCAGTCCAACCCTGCCACTCTCTAACCCACACCTGGCACTCCAGAGCACTGGACTGAGCCAGCTGGAAAGAACCCTGGGTGCACAGACCTGTAATCCCAGGCACACCTGTAATCCCAGGCACACCTGTAATCCCAGTTAGTTACATCTATAATCCCAGTTAGTTATACCTATAATCCCAGTTAGTTACACCTGCAATCCCAGTTACACCTGTAATCCCAGTTAGTTACACCTGTAATCCCAGGCACACCTGTAATCCCGGTTAGTTACACCTGGAATCCCAGTCAGTTACACCTGTAATCCCGGTTAGTTACACCTGTAATCCCAGGCACACCTGTAATCCCGGTTAGTTACACCTGGAATCCCAGGCACACCTGTAATCCCGGTTAGTTACACCTGGAATCCCAGGCACACCTGTAATCCCAGGTACTTGAGTCTGAGGCAGGAGGAGTGCAAGTTCCAGACCAGCCTCAGCAATTTAATGAGGCCCTAAGCCACTTAGCAAGACCCTGTCTCAAAATAATAAAAATGAAAAGGGCTGAGGATGTAGCTCAGTGTTAAAGTGCCCCTGGATTCAGTCCCAATACCAAAAAGAAGAAAAGAAAAAGAAATGTGACCACTCTGAGGTCACCACGTGGCGAGGAGCACAGGGCCACACGGGGAGGCTACAGATAGGTACTTCTGCTAGCAGCTCCAACTGAGGTCCCATTCAATAGCTCGTGTCAACCACCAAGCCTGGGAAGGGATAACTACAGTTATATAACTACAGACAACTACAGTTCTGAGCTATGGGGTCACCCCAGTTTTGCAATCTTGACGAAGACCCATGTATTAACACAGCTGTCCCCAGCGCACCCCTTCTGAATTCTTGCTACAAATTCTGTGAGCATGATAAAACGATTGCTTTCTACCAGTGAGTTTGGGGCAGCTTATTTTATAGCTGTAGTCCTGGAACAGTGCTCTTCTCCATTTGGGGTGGGCTCAAAGTCCTATTCATGGGCACAAGGAGACATGGTGCTATGGAGAGGCTGAGGCAGGAGGATCACATATTTTGAGGCCAGCCTGGGCAACTTAGTGAGACCTCATCTCAAAATAAAAAATAAAAAGGATTGGAGATGTAGTGCAGTGGTAGAATGCCCCTACGTTAAATTCCTAGTGCCACATTAAAAAAAAAAAAAGTCCTATTCATCCTTAAAGGCTCAGCAAAAGCATTTCTCTGAAGCTTATCCTCAGCTAGGGTTAAAATGACTCATATGTAGTTGAACTCTGCTCTCTTTCCTTTCTCTAAGACTTGTGCCAGGCATGGTGGTGCACACCTGTAATCCCAGTGGCTCAGGAGGCCAAGGCAGGAGGGTTGCAAGTTCTAAGCCAGCCTCAGAAACTCTGCAAGGCCCTAAGCAACTTATCGAGCCCCTGTCTCAAAATTAAATATAAAAAGCCTAGGGGATATGGCTCAGTCATTAAGCAGCCCTGAGTTCAATCCCTGGTACCGAACAACAAAACAACAAATCCCCAAGATTTGTACCTGCTGTGTTTTGCAGCTGGTAGGGACCCCTGCACATATTAGAAGCTCGAAATGTTTTGCTAGGGTCTAAGAGTGTAGCTGAGCGGTAGAGAACATGCTTAAGAAGCACAAGGCCCTGGATTCAATCCCCAGCACTGAAGACAAAAGAAAGAAAAGGTTATTCACTGAAAGAATTTTATCTCAACTTTATTTGAAATAATAATTCAAAGAAGCCTCTGTCTAACTCCAAATGAACACTCTACTTTGAAAGGTTCCAGAATAACTCAGTCATGTCTCCTTTTGAAAGTTACTTGACAGTGTGTGCACACCTAGGGAATTTAATTTTGCTTAACCCACATTTTGTTGGTTGAAAATTTTCTAAATGGCAGAGACCTTGCCTGTTGGGATGTTACAGTGCGCCGGCCCCGAAGACTAGGAAGGAGAAGCAGATTATGTGGGAACGAGGTTTGGTTCTCTGGAACCCAGCTGCATTAGTGTCAACTGTGAAAGTTTCAATAGCAGCAGTGATTTTGATAAGAGTAAGCTAATAATTGATTTTATGCTAAAAGATCAATTTGCAAAAAGACAGCAAAGATTATCGGGAAAGAGCCTGGGAGGGTGTGTAAAAGGTGAACGTTTGAGTACACCGTGAAAAATCACCAGGAAATAGAGACAAGATCAACAGTAGAATGACTGGGAGCTTGGCTTGGCTTTCCCCTGGAGAAGTTCCAAACCACAGCCTTTAGCCAGCGGTCAGAACTGATGGGCGCTTTTTTTTTTTTTTAAGAGAGAGGGAGACAGAGTCAATCCTATTCGGGCTTTCATGTGGCTTTCATTGCTCGGACGCTTCATTGTGTACATGGTGCTGGGATTTGAACCCATGTACTTGTGCACGCTGGGCAAGCACTGTAACCACAGAGCCACGGCTCCAGCCCACCTGATAGCTGCTTTTAAAGGAGGCTTCCAAATTTGAAAACAATGGCAGCCCCTCTGATTTCCCACAGAAGCTGCGTGGAAATGAACCTTTAACAAGGTTCGTTGCTAACAAAGTGAAGCCCAGCTTCTTCTTCTTCTCGCCCCCTTCTCTCCTTGGGGCAGCGTTACACAAAAATGTAGGACGGGATTTGTCTGGGTGTGTACCAGGTGTGAGCAGATAAGCCGAAGAAGAAATGTGTGGTTGCTCAACATTTTACAAAACCAGAATCTCAGCTCTGCTGTTTGTTCTGAACCCACTTTCCTGTGGGTTCTTATTTCTGACGTACAGTACAGAATATTTTTGTATTGCAAAACACATGTTCTCCATAGAGGGCTGGGGATGTAGCTCAGTGGTACAGGGCTTGACTAGCATGTGTAAGACCCTGGGTTCAACCCCCGGTACTGAAAGGAAAAAAAGAAAAGTTAACTGCATATGTAAAAAACATTGCTGGAGCGGTGGCTCAGTGGTTATGGTGCTAGCCTGGCATGTGCAAAGACGTGGGTTCGAACCCCAGCACCGCATGCACAACTAAGTGTCAGAGCAACGAAAGCCACATGAAAAACTAAATAAAATTGATTCTTTCTCTCTCTCTCTCTCTCTCCCTCTCTCTATCTCTCTCTCTCACTGTCCCTCTCTCTTAAAGCAGTGCACCTAAAAAAACAAAGGATACATTGCACTCCATCAAGATTAAAATTTTTGTGTATTAAAGGATACAGTTGGGACTGGAGTGGTGGCTTGGCAGTTTGCGCTTCCCTGGCATAAGAGAGTTCGAAGTCCAGCACCACATGCACAAAGAAGGGTGGTAGCAATGGAAGCCACGTGAAAAACTAAATAAAATTACTTCTCTCTTTCTCTCTCTCACTGTCCCTGTCTCTTTAAAAAAAATACTGTTTGCTTCCTTACTTTAAAAAGGTAGACGCTGGCATCAAAATGCATCTTGCATGTTCCCAAATTTGTTCCTTTTGTTTACTCCTCATCTCC
Organism: Aplodontia rufa; assembly: GCA_004027875.1. Classification (NCBI taxonomy): domain Eukaryota; kingdom Metazoa; phylum Chordata; class Mammalia; order Rodentia; family Aplodontiidae; genus Aplodontia; species Aplodontia rufa. The sequence continues at coordinate 9,751 of PVKS010011022.1, forward strand.
TGTGGCATTAGTTCTCCCATCTTTAGGCCTCCAGGCATCTGCATTCCTTTGTCAAAACAAACACATACACAAAATCAGAGATCACTATCCGTACCCTAAATGAAATCCACTTGCACTGATGTAGCAATCTCTGAGGCATCTGCAATTTAAAGACTCCTCTTTATTCTATTCATTTATTTAGGCACTGGGGATTGAACCCAGCGCACTTAACCATAACCCCAACCCTTTTCAGCTTTTATTTTGAGACAGAATATCTCTGAGTTGCTTAGTGCAGGTGGAAAAGTGATGAAGATGAGAAGCTGTGGGCGGGAGGCGAGGGTCGTTTCTTGTTCTGAACTGAGAGCAGTTGAGACTGCTCCATCATCCATCCAGAGAACCGTTGCCGTGCACCAACCACGAAGAGCGTCCACCATTGCCTACACGATTTGAATGGGGTAGCTCCCGCTTGCATGTTACAAAAGAGGACGTCGGGGAGCAGAGAATGAAACTAAAACGTTATGCAGCTCCTAAGCAGAGGAACAAGAGCTTGAGTGCAGGCCATCTGACCCCCCATGCTGGCCAGTTCCTATCAGCTTCCTTTGTCCTGTCAACCCTGACATTTCCCCCTCGCGTCCCCTCTGCTTCACGAATGTGATACCTTGAAGATCCAGAACACATTTTTGTTATGCACTGTCACTGAGTTCCTAACCCTGTTCCGCCGCCCCTGGGATTGGCAATATCCATCTCCAGTGCCCACCCTCTAGCCCCGGGACTGAGCCCTGAGGTGGAGGGACAAACCTGGGGAGCACGGGAGTGAGACACATACGCCTGGGCCCTAGGAGCCAGCCTGTGCAGCAGTGACATTGTTTTTCGTACCACATGAACTTGTGTGAGTCTGATTATTCAAAGAATAACTCATGGTGTTATCAGGAGATGAAAACCCGTGACATCCAAAGCAAAGTGTTCTTCGGATCTGTGCATATCACTGCATAGTCATTCTACCTCAGCAAGAAATCGAGCTGCAGACAAGCCTTGAACTTCAGTCACCGGTATGAATGCGGACGTGCTTAGAGATGAAAAAGCCTGATGTCTGCAACTTTGAAGTGGGTTGAAAAATAAGAAAGATAAGGGGCTGGAGGGGTGGCTCGGTGGCTGCGCACTTGCCCAGCATGCACAAGGACGCGGGTTCAAACCCCAGCACCACGTGCACAACTAAGTGTCAGAGCAACAAAAGCCACATGACAAACTAAATAAAAATTGATTCTCTCCTTCTCTCTCTCTCTCTCTCTCACACACACACACACACACACACACACACTGTCCCTCTCTCTTTAAAAAAAGTAGAAAAAAATAAGACAGATGAATGGACGGCTAGAGGTGTGAAGAAACAACTTCAGCAAAGTGTTGTCTATAACAGATCTGGTGGGTGGGTGGATGAGGATGGGGAGAGCCATGAGAGGAAAGTGAGAGGTCTCTCTCCGCAAGTCTTTACACTCTTCCATATGCTTGAAAACTTTCATAATAAAATGTTGGGGAAAACATTGGCATTAAATATGATCACAGAGAGCTAACAAATTAAGAAGAAAAACACTCAATGTGTGTGTATATATATACATATATATATATTTTTTTAAAGCGAGAGAGAGAAAATCCTTTTTTTTTTAATTTAAAAGAGTGAGGGACAGAGAGAAAGAGATAAAAAGAGAGAACCAATTTTATTTAGTTTTTTATGTGACTTTCATTGCTCCAACACTTCGTTGTATACATGTTGCTGGGGTTCAAACCCAGACAGAATCAATCTTATTTTTATTTTTTCATGTGGTTTTAGTTTCTCTGACATTTAGTTGTGTATGCAGTGCTGGGGATCAAACTTGGGTCTTTGCACATGCCAGGCAAGTGCTCTACCACTGAGCCACCTCTCCAGTCCCTAAAAATGTGTTTTGCCTTCAGAAGAGGACTGCTTCTCTATACTTTAACAGATTATGATTCAATAAGCATATATCCAACTAGTGTTGTTGGGATGTTTGATTATCACATTGTGCTTCAGTCATAGAGTTCTTGCTTTAGGTGGCAAGATACCTTTTTGGGCCACTACTGTCTGGGCAGGAACTTTAAAAAGTGTGCAAGTACATGGTCAGGGGCTGGGTGCAGTGGCACATGCCTGGAATTCCAGCAACTCAGGAGGCTGAAGCAGGAGGATCCTAAGTTCAGGGCCAGCCTTGGCAACTTGGTGAAAACCTCAGCAACTTAGTGAGACCCGGTCTCAAAATAAAAAATAAAAAGGGCAGGGTATGCGGCTCAGTGGTTCAGCACCTCTGGGTTCAATCCCTGGGAAGTAGAAGAAGGAGAAGAGGAGCAATAATAATAAACAAAACAAGCTGAATGAATGAGTGCTGGCCACATTCAGGCAAGATCTGCTGTGTGTGTTTGCACCCGCTGCCCCACTGACCTCACACACAGATCAGTTCGGGGGCCACCAATGAGCTCGTGCAGCTTTCTGTGTCTCACGACCTATCAGATGCCCCAGCCAGATGCCATCATTCTATTTGAGTTTTGTTTTGGGGTACTGGGGATTGGACCCTGGGGCTCTTTACCACTACTGAGCCACATCATCAGATCTTTCTATTTTTTATTTTGAGACAGAGTCTCACCAAGTTGCCAGTGCTGGCCTTGAACTTGGGATCCTCCTGCCTCAGCCTCCAGAGTAGCTGGAATTACAGGCATGTGCCACCACACCCCACTAGACAACATCATTCTTTTTTTTTTTCAGTGCTGGGGACCGAACTCGGGGCCTTGTGCATGCTAGGCAAGCACTCTGCCACTGAGCTAAATCCCCAACCCCGACACCATCATTCTTAATTCCTCCCCTTTCTTCCGCTGCTCAGACTCTTCCCTAAAAATTGTCGATGCCACCCAAATGCAGCTGCTGCTTTTCTCTTTTGCCCTCGCCAGATATTGTTACTCTCCCGGGATGCTGGTGGCCCCACTCTCCTCTCCAACTACTCCAACCATGCCCTTCATCTGCAGCCAGAATTAATGTCTGCAAAGGCAAAATGAGCAAATTTATTCCTGGATTGAAAAATACTTACAGGTGCATGCCTATAAGCACCTTTGGGTTTAATCCCCATTTTTAAAAAAATCAACAGCTTCCTTGGGACCAAGTGCAAAGTCTTTGGCTTGGTACAATGGTACACAAGGCCTCCTCGATCTGGCCTGTGCTGACTCCTTTACCTCACCAGGGACCATCTTCCTGCTCCCACTCAGCCTCTCACACGTGGCTTCTTCAGTTCTTCAAATGAACTTGACTCTGTCACCACCCAGACCTTTCTCTCCTCCTCATCTCACCACCTTGCGTGCATCTTCAGGCACCTCCTCAAGGTGGCCTCTGTCCAGGCCTAGCCTGAGTGAGGTCCTTCCATTCTGTCCCTCCAACACCCCGTGCTCCTCTCTCACCTTAATGCAATTATTTGCTTAGCATCTGTTTTTCAGATGAACCATAAGCCAGTTCATCTGAAACTAATCTGCCACCGTTCCAGTCCCAGGCCTCACGGCAGGAGCATCATAAACCCTTATTATATAAGTTATGTTATAAAGAAACGATAGGATGAACAAATGCTTCTTTAATTATCCACAGATTAAGCTATTTGTCTATCACGATCAGGTCGTTAGCCGGCACTATCCAAGGTGAGGTCCTTGAAGGAAAACCTTGAGGTCAGCTACAACCAAAGCCCTTTGAAAGAGTGCGTGCGTTATCCTTTAATTGTCAGATGCTACCATATTTCCCCCTCCATACCAAAGGAGGGTGCGGGCTAGCTTCAGTTGCTCCATGTAGCAACTTACAGGGTTGCTTAGAGAGATGGCAGGTAGCTGCTTCGGGTTGGATTGGGGTTTTGCGGGGTTTTTTTTGTTTGCAGGGCTGGGGATTGAAGTCAGGGACACTGTACCACCAAGCCACATCCCGGGATCTTCATATTTTTATTTTGAGATAAGAACTCACAAAGTTGCCAAGGCTGGCCTGGAACTTGGGATCCTCCTGCCTTCACCTCCAAAGTAAGCTGAGATTACAGATGTGCGTCGCTGCACCCCACATGGTTGGTTTTTTTTTTGAAGAAAAAGGATGAGCAAATTCAGGTCAAAAGAGAGAAGAGGAAGTAGAAAGAAGGAAGGAGAATCGGTGTGGAGGGCCTGATTCGTGCTTGGCTGGAGGCCAAAGGGAAGAACAAGTGCAGAGTTGGGAGATGGAGCCAGGGAATGCTTAAGGCATGACCCTTAAAGTCACGCGTGACCCCAGGGAAGCCTGAGTCAGGGAGTGCTTCTTGATTCACCCCAGCACCTGCTGTCTGCGTGGCCTCTGTCAAATCACTTTGCCTCACTGAATCTCAGTTTTCCAATCTGTGAAATGAAGGATTTGCTGTGGACTAGTGTGACTATTAGTTCAGAAATTTCCTAAATGTTCAAAGACAATGTTTTGTTCAGAAGACAAAATCTCTTAGAAGAACAAAACCCTTGAATGTACGAAATCTACTCCAAGCATTTAACAATACTTACCTTGGGTAAATAGTTTCTTTCTTACAAAGCTCTCTAATCATTATGTTTTAGGGTTTTTTTTTTTTTTCTTTTTTTTTTTTGTTTTTTTTTTTTTTTAAAGAGAGAAGGATAGTGAGAGAGAGAGAGAGAGAGAGAGAGAATCAATTTTTATTGAGTTTTTCACATGGCTTTAGTTGCTCTGACACTTAGTTGTGTACATGGGTTGCTGGGGTTTGAACCCGTGTACTTGTGCATGCCGGGCAAGCACTGTAACCACCGAGCCACCCCTCCAGCCCCTGTCTTTTTCTTTTTTTGGGGGGAGCAGGTACCAGGGATAGACCCAGGGGTGCTGAACCACTGAGCCGCATGCCCAGTCCTTTTTCGTTTTTTTATTTTGAGACAGGGTCTTGCCAAATTGCTTAGGATCTTGCTAAGTTACCGAGGCTGACTTTGAACTTGCAATCCTCCTGCCTCAGCCTCCCAAATTGCTGGGATTCCATTCCACCATGCCTGGCTTGAAGTATGTTTTAATCTGGTACTAATTTCCTATAGAATTTCAGTTACATTTTCAATCTCCGTAGCTGTTATTTGAATGACATCCATCATCTTGAGAATTTAGAGTCCAAGCTGGGCATGGTGGCAACTAGCCTATAATCCCAGCATTTTGGGAGGCTTAGGCAGGGCAGCCTCAGCCACTTAGCAAGGCCCAATTTCAAAATAAAAAATGAAAAGGGCTGGGGATGTGGCTCAGTAGTAGAGAGTCCCTGGGTTCAATCCCTAGTTAAAAAAAAAAAAAAATTAGAGAGTCATTTCAAACTAGACCAGACACAAATTCTGAGTGCAGCTTTAGGAAACTGCCAAAGAACACAGGATCCAAGGAGAAGAGCGCACGAGCCGGGAATGGGAGCTTCTTGCATCGACCTGGATTTAGTGCTGATGAGGCCAATAGCCTGGCACTTACATCCTTGCCTCCAGAACAGGAGTTGCAGATGTGCTGTGCACAGACTTCCAGACAGATAAGACAACAGCATTTGTCAATTCTCAAATCCATAATCCCCTGCGTTTGCTCCCTAACATGTTTTGTAAATATTTAAAAATTTAAAACAAAGGTCATCCATTCCATTTTCACAAGCTGCTTGAGAAGCATCCAAGATAATCAATCCTTTCAAACGGAAGTGATTTTTTTCCAATTTTTTTTCAACTTCTTTTTCCTTGAATATACTGCCAGAGCACCAATCCTGACATTAGTCATGGGTCTTGGATAACCCAATTCACAGGAGTTTATGTACTAAAAATATTTATGCATTCTGTGGTCCTTGACAAGCACAAGAGCAATCTTTCAACAACATCGCAGCGAGATGTAATAAAAACAGAGCTGTGGCCCTGCGTCGTTTCTGGGCTCAGCTCTCGCTCGGTGGCTGAATTGACTCTGGAGCATTGCAAGAGCAGAATCACTGAATGTGGACTTCCCTCTGCAGGATGCCAGGGTGACACTGATGCACTTCTTAGGGAAGAAGCTGCTGCAGGCCATTTTTAGCCCTGGGAACAAATGACCCCTCCCGTTGATCCTGAGATTCATTAGTCCTGGGACAGGCGTGGAAGCAAGGTGTTCAGAGCCACATATTACAGAAGAGGAAGGCCCTAGTGCAAGTTCAGAGCTCAGGTTCTCAGCTGCACAGCTCAGGAACTTTGGGTTTTAGCAGGAGGGAGAGGGCTGGAGTGGTGGTACAGCACTTGCCTGGCATGTGCCAGGATCCACGTAGGTTTGAACCCCAGCACCATGTACACAACGAAGTGTGGGAACAACAAAGGCCATGTGAAAAACTAAATAAAATCGATTCTCTCTCTCTTTAAAAACAAAACAAAACAAAATAAACAAACAAACAAAAAACCAGAAGGGAGAGTGACCAGCAGAGGTTGACGACGGGTATCTTCTGTCAGAGTAAGGAGGACTCAGTGCTACCAGGGAGCCCTGGGCCACTCAAAGAAGCTGTACCCTGCACCCTATCCCTTTGTCCATAAAGAACCCTAATACACGGTATCTCGTAGGACTGTTAGAAAGATTAGATTCCTGGTGATTAAACTACTGTGTGCCTGGCTCCTAGCCCTCTGCTTGATACCAAATAAGCAGGTCATTGAAAATTGTCGAATAGATGAATGAATAAAGGACATGTACATGTGTGTGTGTGTGTGTGTGTGTGTGTGTGTGTGTGTGTTTTCCAGATAGGGTCTTGCTAAGTTGCCCATACTGGCCTCACACTTGTGATCCTCCTGCCTCGGCCTTCTGTATCACTGGGATTATACCACTGGCCGAATAAGTAAATGAATGATGAATGTAAAAGACTCAGCACAAGCCAGGAACCATGGCACATGCCTGCAGTTCCAACAACTCTGAAGACTGAGGCAGGAGGATTCTAAGTTTGAGGTCAATGTGAGCAATTTAGTGAGACCCTGTCTCAAAATAAAAAAAAAAAAAAGGATTGGCAGTGTAACTCATTGGCAGTATGTCCCTGAGTCCAATCCCCAATTCCTGGGGGCAGGGGCACTGACATGCTATAAGATTCATCAAATTACTTTATTGTTTTCTTGAGCTGAAAAGGAAAAACTTTGACACCCAAGTCCCTGTTGACTACAAATTAATGGTATAAAAAGGTTTTTTTTCCTCATTCTGTTTGAATCTTGGGATATAATTCCATACTGATCATACTGACACAAATAGTACTTATTAACCCAAACTAGCTCACTAAAAACTAATTTCATATTATTGGTAAAAATAAGGCTTCTACACATAAATAAATCTGTACTGATCCTTGAACTACCTTCTCACTCTTCATATAATTCAGCTTTCAGTTTCATCTCCTGATGTGGAAGTCTAAAGCTCACTCTCCATATAATTCAACTTTTGGTTTCATCTCCTGATGTGGAAGTCTAAAGCTCACTCTCCATATAATTCAACTTTCAGTTTCATCACCTGACAATGAAGTCTAAAGTAACTTACTGGTTAAATGTGCCTGATCTAGCGGGGTGCAGTGGCACACATCTGTAATCCCAGCAACTCAGAAGCTGAGACAGGAAGATCATGAGTTCAAAGCCAGCCTCAGCAACTTAGTGAGACCCTAAGCAACTTAGCAAGATCCTGTCTCCAAAAAAAAAAAAAAAAAAATTAAAAAGATGGGCTAGGGATGTGGCTCAGTGGTTAAGCACCCCTGGGTTCAATCCCCAGTCCCAAAAAAAAAAAAAAAAAAAAATCCTGACCTAACACATTTAGCCACGTAGATGGTCAGATAAGATTGGTGGTCTTTAACTGCTGGTGACCACAAAGGCTGCAGTTTAGTATTTAAGTCTGTGGTTCATAGTGACCTACTGCTCAGACAGTAAGTAAGGACAGCTCTGAAATCTGCAGGGGCAAGAGGGGAGCTGGACACAGAGGCCATATGGGCCAGCCAGCTGCAAGCTGGTACGTACCCCGAGTGAGCAAGGGGTGCCAGCCAAGCTTACAGATGACTTTCCTTATTGACTTGAACCAAGTCAATGTTTCTCTCTCTGAAACATCTTGACAGTGATTGCAATTCATTGTACACTGCAAAACATAAAGAGTAATCTTCATATCAAAACCATCCCACTTTCAAAGGAAATATTACTTACAATACATTCAGAATCACTGATTGCTGTTTCATCATTTTTTCCCCTGTGAATTTGTAGGTGTTTGAGTTTCTTGTATGTTTTTTTTTTTTACACAGATATGAGCTACCTGAAAAGTATTTCATTATCTTTATCATTATTGCTCACGTCACTTGTGATTTTCCTCTCTCCAAACTCGATGTGCTTCATCTCCCAGAAGCTGGTGTGGGGCCCTGACTGTTCATCATCTCTTCAGGACTGAGAGGAATATCTGAAACCTCTTTTATTCTTCTTTTCAGGCAAAACCTGGCTATTTACAGATTTCTGAAAATCATTGTTTGAACTATTCCCCCCTCTCCTTTTTCTGTAAAATCAATGAAGGACGATTATAATAAGTTCCAATTTTGGCTGATCTCTTTCTAAGTAATTTTTCTTTCTTTTTAAATCATTTCTCCATTGACAGATTTCCCAGAGGCATCCATTTCCGATGACACCATTTCATCAGATCTGATGGCTTTTATTATTTATTTATTTTTGGTACCAGGAATGGAACCCAGAGGCACTTCACTACTGAGCCACACCCCCAGCCCTTCTGAGTCCCTGGAATTATTTTTATTTTAAGGGAGAGTGAACTTTATTTTTTCATCTGGTTTTTGTTTTGCCTCAACTTAGTTGTGGTACTGGGGATCGCACCTGGGTCCTCATGCATGCAGCGCTCTACCACCGAGCCACCACCGCTGAGCCACCATTGCTGAGCCACCACTCTAGCCCAAGATCTGATGACTTTTTTTTTTACGTGAGAGAGAGAGAAGGAGAGAATCAATTGTTATTGAGTTTTGCTTGTGACTTTCGTTGCTCCAACATTTCGCGTTGTATATGTGGTGCTGGGGTTCAAACCTGTGTCCTCGTGCATGCCAGGCAAGCGCTGTAACTACTGAGCCACCGCTCCAGCCCCTCTGAAGACATTTTTTTGTTTTAGTTTTCTATTAAGGAGTTGAGTTATTGTAAATCATAGATGCATATAAAGTAAAAATATGATATGCATGTGCTCTTAAACCAGAATTACTCCCACATCCCCACACTGCAGTCTCTTCATTCTTCTATATTTCACCCCTACAAGCAATATAAATGCTTAGATTGTGACTTTTCCAGAATTAAATGATTGTGTAAGTATTATTTGGCTTCTCAGGGGGGTAAAGAGTATGCTACATTGTTGATTGTCTCTCTAGATCCCTCCCTATCCGCCTTCCCTCTCCCCTCCCCCTCCTATTCCTCCCTCATCCACTCCGTTGCGCATCTATGGTTGCCCTAGATTATGTGTTGCTACACCTTTCCTGGGTCTAATACATGAGGTTGACCACCTTTCACCCAAGCCTAGGTTTAGCTCCAGTCTCCATAAAGAGTGAAAATATTTGGCCCTTGACTCTCTGGGTTTGGCTAACTTTGCTCAGCATGGTTTCTTCCATTTACCTTCAAACGCTGCAATGTCGTTGTTCCTAATTGCTGAGTAGAACTCCATTATAACACATACCACAGTTTTTGGATCCATTCATCCATGATGACTTTGTAAATGGAATATTCACTGTAAACAGCTCTTCACCTGTTCTTCAGCTGGTAGAAAGTGACTCTGGAAGAGTCTTTCAAAATGGTAGTTCTTGTTTTAGCAACCATCTTAGCAACATCATCAGACTCAAAGTCTGTGAACATAGTCTTCACCATGTCACCTTTTTACTCCTGGGGAGTCCAGACATCATACAGGTGCCAAAATGAGAGAGGTAAGGATTTTAGGAAGAGCTATCGGTGCACAGTCCACGTGGATCATGCCAGAGTGACTTTTTCTTGCTCCTATCACTGGGCTGGCTAGGCCTCTCTTCTTTGTCCAAAATTTTATCGGGGCCCCTCTGAGTCCTCTGCTTGACTAGACTGGACTTTGGGTGTCCCTCTCTATCCTTGTAGACCCAGTTTGAGCAACCATTCTGCTAAATCAATTTAGGTAAATCCCCACCCTGGCATTGTGACCTTTATCACCTGGCCACAGCTTATCACCTGGCCTGCCTTCAGCAATAATCCCGTGGATTCTTGTTGGCCAGAAATCCCGTATTCTTGATGTTTCATTGAGATAATTTTCCACCCGCTCACCCCCACCCACAATCCTACTCCGGTGCTGGGAATTCCCATCCTCCGTGGAGTCATAGTTTCTTCCCATCTCTCTCCCTCACTGTGAAACCCCATTGCGGGCTCCTTTGACCTACTGCCCTGGTCTCCCTGGAGAGTTTGCCTTACCATCTTTAACAAATGTCAGGAGTAGTCTTTAACAAAACAAACCTGAACAGCTCATTCTGACACCTGACCTCCTCCTGCAGATTCAGTGGTAGGCGCACCTTGGCCCAACCAACAATCTGCCACTTCCAAGGTGTCCAGTGACCAAGACCCATCCCCTCTTCAGTAGAAATTATCAACAGTTTGCACCCTAAGATGCTTTGAATTCTCACCGAGCTGAGCCTGGTGGCACACACCGATAATTCCAGGCATTTGGCCAAAGCAAGAGAATCGCAAGTTCAAGGCCAATCTCAGTAACTTAGCAAGGCCCTCATCAAGTTAGCAAGACTCTGTTTTGAAATAAAAAATAAAAAGAGCTAGGGGTATAGTTCAGTGGAAAATCGATCCTGGGTTCAATCCCTAGTACCAATAAATAAATAAACAAACAAACAAACAAATCAAACCCTCACCAGTCGTGGACAGTTGTATCCTTATCTTTACCCAATCCTAATCACATTCCCCACAGGAGAGATCCACCTTAAGCCAAGCTTCTGTCAAATTAAATTTATGAGAGTCCATTGATCTGCACTAGGCCCCAACAGACCTATCCAAAATGCAGATAAAGTATCAGTGTTCAACCCAAAAGCAAGTTATTTGAGCTGCAGGTGGGGCCTTGTGCAGATCAGAAAGTTGCTGTTGCTGCAGATTACCTTCCACCCATCACAAGATGCTTATCGAATCAGACCTGTTCCTAGAATCTAAGGTGACTCGGAGCAAAAGAGATGGCTATGAGATGGAGTCAGAGATGCCAATCTTTAATCCTGCTTTAGCCACCCATCAGATATTTGCAAGAAAAAGTGAAAAGTCCAAGTCCTTGTTACCAGCAGAGCACCTTTAAAAATCTTTATATGATATATTTGATTCATGAATTGCTAAAAACAGTCAAATCAATGTGGGAATTTTTGTTTATTTGGGTTTTTATTTGTTTTAGTTTTTGTACTGGGGATGCAACCCAGAGGCAAAACTTTGCCACTAAAGCTACATCCCCAGGCCTTTTAAATTTTATTTTGAGTCAGAGTCTTGCTAATTTTCTGAGGCTAGCCTCAAACTTGCAATCCTCCTGCCTCAGCCTCCTGGGTAGCTGGGATTATAGGCATGAGCCACTCTGCTAGGTTCTAATTAGATCTTTAAACTAAATTTGTTATGATTTGTTATGAGTTTGTCTTTTGATACTTCCAATTCTAAATCAATTTCTCCTTTGTCTTCTTGTTCAAAGCCACTGTCAAGTCTCTGTGGTAGAGGTTATCTCTCATTCTGAGGAGTAATAAATCCAGTTTGTCCTTGCAGCTGATATGTTGGTGATATCCAGGGAGCCTGCATTGATAAACAGGATATAAGGATGACAACAGCTCACAGCAGCTTGTCAGCAAGGCCAGGCCTTCAGCAGGTCCCCTGACATCTGCTAAGACCTGCTGCTTCCCGTTCTATCTCTGCCTAGCTCTCCTGTGGCTCCTCCCTGCAAATGAGGGTCCCCTGCCCCCTCTGGAAATTCTCTTGCAGCTAACAAGGAAACCAGTAGCCCTGGTCCTTAGCCAGCTCTCTGTAGCTTCCAGCAGCTACCTGTGGCTACCCACCCAAGGTGATCTACAGTATCAGAGGTGGTGGGGCACTCCTGAAATCCCAGTGACTCTGGAGGCTAAGACTGGAGGATCCCAAGTTAGAGGTCAGCCTCAACAACTTAGTGAGACCCTCAGCATCTATACGAGACCTTGACTTGAAATAAAAAATAAAAAGGGCTGGGGATAGGGCTCAGTGATAAAGGGCCCCTGGGTTCAATCCCCAGTGTGTGTATCTACCATCTATCTCAGAGGTGAGCACTTATTCAGAAACTTCTTTATCTCCCCTTTTCCCTCAGTCAGGAATTCCAATCATTCCCACCACGTTTTGGGAATAGAGATTCTATGTCTTATGAAACCAGAAAATAGATAATACATTTGTTGCTGCTTTGTGTTAAAATGATTCTATATCTTCTGATCTTTGGGAATAGTGATACTGTATCTAACGAAGGCAGAAAAAAAGACAGTATCCTATCTTTGTTCTCTCCTTTGTGGGAAGGTCCTGACCCATCTTCAAATGAGAACCATGTGTGCGTGTGAGCGTGTGTTTTGCTGGGGATTAAGCCCGGGGCCTTGTGCATGATAAGTAAGCACTCTATCACAAAGCTATACCCCTAGCCCAGCAAATAATTTTTGTTTTTTAAAGAAAGAGGGGACAGTAAGAGAAAGAGAGAAGCAATTTTTTATTTAGTTTTTCATGTGACTTTCACTCCTTGGACACTTCATTGTGTACATGGTGCTGGGGTTTGAACTCGTGTACTCGCACATAACCGCCAAGCCACTGCTCCAGGCCCAAATTTTGGAAAGGAGAATATATCATTCCTGTTCCACTCTTTACAAATAATTACCTTCAAAGGCTGCCTCAGTTCTCCGCATAAGGAGATTCAAGCAGGACTTGAATCCCAGTTGGTTTGAGATATTTTATTGTTCTTTTGTTAAAGAAAATACATATTCATTAGAGAAAATTTAGAAGTAGGTTAACAAAAGGAAAATAAATCCCAGTTCTAGGGGCGGGGGTGGGAAACAGCAGTGGCACCCACCTGTAATCTCAGCGACTTGGAAGTCTCAGACAGGAGGATTGCAAGCTTGAGGCCATCCTCAGCAATTTAGCGAGAGCCCACCCCGCACTCCCAGAAACTCTGTGAGACCCTGTCTTAAAATAAAAAAGCACTGGGGGATGCAGCTCAGTGTTAAAGCACCCCTGAGTTAGATCCCCAATACCAAAACAAAGAAACCAGTCATCTGTATTCCTACACATTCTTAATACCACGTTCAATCTTTCAGTTGCTTTTCCATTAACATGCAAGGGTGAGTGTATGAGTTGTGCACTTTTAATAGATTTTTATTATTTTAATATTATTGTTTATTCTCCATGATATAATTTTAGTAGCTGTAGAGTGTGAAACTGTATAATGTGTCTTTAAAATTATTTTACAAAAGTTTATTCCTTTGGAGTTGTTGCTGGGGATTGCACCCAAAGCAATGCTAAGCACATGCTCTATCAGTAAGCCATACCACCCAACCCCCTAAAAGATTATTCTTTTTCTTTTCTTTCTTTGGGACTACGCACTGAGCCCAGGAGGTACTCTACTGCTAAGCAACACTCCCAGCCCTTTTTCTTATTTTTTATTTATTTATTTTAAAGAGCAAGAGGGACAGTGAGAGAGAGAGGAAAAGAGAGAATCAATTTTATTTAGTTTTTCGTGTGGCCTTCGTTGCTCGCACACTGTGTTGTGTATGTGGTGCTGGGATTTGAACCTGCGTCCTTGCACATGCCAGGCAAGTGCAGTAACTGCTGAGCCACCGCTCCAGCCCAGCCCTTTTTATTTTGAAACAGGATCTCTCTGTGTTGCTGACCTCAAGCTTGTGATCCTCTTGCCTTAGCCTCCTGAGTAGCTGGGATTGCAGGTAGAAGCCATCATGCCCAGCTCCAAAAGTTTATTCTTAAGTGGACAACATACTCCACGAAGACACTTCACTGTAGTTATAAATGGCGGGGAATCCAGATGCTTAAGAAGGAATAGAAGGGCTGGGTGTGCGGCTCAGTGGTAGAGAACTGTGCTTGAAGAATACATTTGTTCTCTGTGCTTCTGCTAAAAAGCCCTGTTTTTCTCTGAAGCTCCTTGGCCAGCTTCTTGGGCTTTTTCAGGGGCTTCTTGTCACCTTCACAGTTGGTCATGATCCCTGCTGCCTCTTCTCCAGACCCTGCCACAGAAAACAGCTATAATTCTGCCCATGGTTGAACATTTAGGTTGTTCTGAACTTTTAATTTTCATATTTATTTATTTCGCAGTGCTGGGGATGGAACCACAGTCTCATGCATGCTAGGTAAGTGATCTACCACTGAGCTACATCCCCAGCTAACTATGCCACCTCTATATTCCCACTGACAAAGTCCAACAGAGCCTCCTTCCCCCCTCTTCATCCGTGCTGGATCTTAGCATACACTTAACTTCTGTGCCAGGTCCTAGAAAGAAATCAAAGCTCAGGGTTGTTTCCCCTTGTGGTATCAGGCCACCTGCATTGGTCGTCTGGGTTCCTACAGGTACGGACTGGTTTTTGCATCATGTGCGTGATTTTCTACTAGGACATTCTATTTTCTCTCTACTCGTCTACAAGAAGAGCTCTTTCTGTCATAGGACCTTCATCGTTGTTCAGTTCACATGCTGTTTCATCTCCTGACGCCTAACAGGCAGTGGAGACGAAGGCCCTTGGTTAATAGAGGAAGAATCCAGCTAGGGAATGCACAGAGGTGGGTCCTGGGAGCATGGGGGCCTTCAAGAGAGGAATGTGGAAGAGGAAGAAGAGAGCAGGGACCCGAGGCAGAGAAGGGCAGCTAAAAGAAAGCACACGCAGAGTAAGAGGGTCTAAACGGATGAGCCCATCCGGAAGGGCTGGGTGGAGTTGCTTTTACGCACCTAAACTTCCCTTGTTTATAGAAGCTCTTCCACTTACCGATTAGCGCACAGAAAGAAGCCAAGACCGCTCAGAGATGAGTTTCAGAAGCAGGTGTGAGTTTGCACCTGGATAAATAGCAAAGTCCGGCATTCCTCTTCCAAATAGGTAGATTTCCCCTCTACAACCTTCTCACAGCCAGAGGCCTCCTTCCCACTCTGCAGAGGGCTTTCCCCCACTCAGGAATTCACCCCCTCCCGTCCTCTGGAAAGTCACCTCCCCTCCCCACTGCCCAGGAATGACTAGTCGCTGGCTTTTTTTTTGGACTGGGAATTGAACCCGGGAGTCTGAGCCACAACCCCAGGCTTTTTTTCTTTTTTCTATTTTATTTTGAGACAGGGTCTTGCTAAGTTGCTGAGGCCATCTTCGATCTGGTGATCCTCCTTCCTCAGCCTCCTAAGCCACTGAGATTATAGGCATGCACCACCTGCCAGGCTGAGTCCCTGTTTTAAAAAGCAAATCAAAAGAACACAACAATCTACTGCTGTGTCCTTTCGTTTTGGCAATACCCAGCCAAACTCTTTAATGTTCAGAACAGCAGTTTTCAGGCTGTGCCTAAACCTGCGTTCCTCCAATTTGTGGTTTTGCGGTAGCTACCCTGTTTTGAGTTTAAGTGCTGAGGTGGAGTGACTTTACACCATGGCTGTACAAGTAAACAGACACCATCTGAACCAGTGCCATGGTGCACGCCTGTCACCCCAGCAACTCTCAGGAGGCTGAGGCCAGCCTCAGCAACTTGGTGAGAGCCTCAGCAACTTAGCAAGACCCTATCTCAAAATAAAAAATAAAATAAAATAAAAAGGGCTGGGGAATGTAGCTCAGTGGTAAAGCACCTCTGGGTTCAATCCCCTGTACCATAAAACAAAACAAACAAACAAAATTCACCATCTGCCTGGCACAGACATAAGGCACAAATTGATAAATAAGTTATCCATGCCAATAAAAGTGACCACCTGTGAAGTTATCGAACGAATCAGAAGCACAAAGATGCACGGGCATATCTAAAGCATATCGTAAAAAAACAGCCCCATGAGCTTATCAAACACACCAGAACACTCAATGAAGCAACTGCCTCACTGGAGGCCCCTAAAAGGAGGCCAGACCGGGCAGCAACCTGACCACATCACCTGCCTTGCCCAGGAAAATCACCGCAGCAACGAATCTCTGTCCTCAAGCTTTAGTGGAGACCAGTTCCTCCTACCCATGACAACCACGCACAGCCCACTCCAGGCTGACTGCGAAACTCCAGGCCTGGGCCTAAACCAAGTTCCTGCGCGGGCAGTTCTGCACCCTGAACAAGTTCATGACCTTTCTGACCACCTACAGTGACGCTTCCCCTTCTGCTGCCTTTGTCCTTTCTTAGCCTTCCTGTGACCTGTTTATAGATAACTGTATGAAGTACGGTGTGTGACCTGAGTGTCACAGGCATTAGAAATTAAGATGGGAATCAAAGAACTTGTGATTGCCTGGTTTGTGACTGCCAGGTGACCCACGGGTATTCGCTGAGCTGCCACAGATGGAAGTGAATTTATTGTTACTCAATAACTTCTGGCATTCTGGAAGGACACGAATGCGTTTGGGCTGTGTTAGTGGCGTAGCTCGCTCCGGACATGCTATAATTCTGCCATCTTCAGAGAATCCTGTCTGCTGGGCCTGACCTGGGTCCACCCAAGACCTGCTTGAATCCAAGCTTCTCTGAGTCAGTAATAGGACACTTGGGAGGGGTGT
>PVKS010011022.1:26535-58146 GCA_004027875.1 Aplodontia rufa
CTCCTCCTCCTCCTCCTCCTTCTCCTTCTCCTCCTCCTTCTCCTTCTCCTCCTCCTTCTCCTCCTTTTTTTGTACCAGGGATTGAACCCAGGGCAGCTTAACCACTGAGCCACATCCCTAGCCATTGCTTAGGGCCTCACTAAGTTGCTGAGGCTCACTTTCAGCATGTGATCCTCCTGCCTCAGCCCGGGAGTCACCAGGATTACAGGTGTGCACCACCACACCCAGCTTATTGCTTGCTTCTTTGGGACTCTAAATCCAGCCTTGTGGTAGCTGCCAAGAGACCCACCGAACTCAGATCTGAACAGCACAGCTCTCCATTAGCAGTCTAGTGAATACATCTAGGGCTGTCATACACTCACTGGCTTTTAGAGAGCTTGATTCTACCATTTAACATCCTACCCTATAATTACATTTAAGGGATTATCTGGTTAAGGTCATTGAAACCAAGCTATAAATGACTGGTAGGCTTTCATTTTCTTCAGTGTATTGGCATTTCAAAGGTCATACCTTTGAAATGTGGTGCACGCCTGTGATCCCAGCAACTCAGGAGGCTGAGGCAGAAGGACGGCAAGTTCAAGGCCAACCTCACCAATTTAGCAAGATCCTCAACAACATGACCCTGTCTCAAAACAAAAACTAAAAAGAACTGGAGATGTAGCCTAACGGTAAAGTGCCTCTGGGTTCAATCCCCAGTACCAAAAAAGAAACAAGAAAGAAAAGAAAAGAAATCAAAGTTTATATGGAAGCAAATTAATCCCTTAATATATAATGGGTAGATCTGTTTGGGCACCAAGCAGGGAGGAAATTCTGGATCTGTGATGAGTAGCAAGAAATAGAATCCCCTCTCCTCACCCCTATACCTTTCCCCATTCCCAGAAAAGGACGAGTGTGCTCCCAGCCTGGGCTGCCCCGGTGCCTTCTGCACCGACCATTGCAGCACTCGCCCGTGCACCAGCGTGGGTGTCCTGGGTTTTGTCCTCCCAGCCCCTCTCTCTGTCTGTCTGTCAATCTGGCTCTCTCCAACACACAGACTCAGCATGAATATTTTGTTAAATGAATAAACAAACATAGATGTGCTATGCTTGCTAGGAGAACATGCTCCAAAGCCTTGGCTCACTACAGTGAGGCTGTGACATTTTCTGTGGGAAAGCTATCTGCAGCGAGGGGGACGCCTCTCCCACCCCACCCCAAAGTGCCAAGCTACAGAACCTTTCTCTTGAGGAATTGGTCTTCTGTGAGCCTGGTGTGGTGTTGCACCTCTGTAACTCTAGCTACGTGGGAGGCTGAAACGGGAGGATTGCAAGTTCTAAGATAGCCTGAGAAATTTAGGAAGACCCTGTTTCAAAATAAAAATGAAATAAAATAATGTCTGGGATGTAGCTCAGAGTGCCCTGGGTTTAGTCCCCAGGATGAAATAAAACCTAAAATCAGGGCTGGGGATCTGGCTCAGCGGTAGAGCGCTTGACTAACGAGTATGAGGCCCTGGGTTAAACCCCCAGCATATATGCGCGCTCACAAACACACACACACACACATGCACATGCACATGCACACACGCTCGCGCACACACGTACACACACGTGCACACACACTCACACACACATGCGCGCACATGCATGCACATGCACACACATACAAACACACGCACACGCACACTTACACGTGCACGTGCGCACGCTTGAGCACACATGCACACACTCGCACACATGCTTGCACACATGCACACTCGCTCACATACACACATATTCACACACGCATGCACACATGCATGCACACACACACACACACTCCTAAAATGAGATTTTCTTTCTTTTTGGCCTTGGTGCTTTACCACTGAGCTGCATTCCCAGTCCTTTTTATTTTTGAGACTGGACTCACTAAATTATACAGGCTAGCCTAGAACTTGAAATCCTCCTACCTCAGACTCCTGAGTCCCTGGGATTACAGGAGTATGGCACTGTGCCTGGCTAATGAGAATATTTTTATCAGATTGGTGCAAACCCAAAAGTTTGGCACAGCACTCCCTTGGCAAGGCTGTGGGGAAGTAGACAGGCGCCCACTCTTCAGATAAGAATGCAACCCTCTCACCCTGTGGAAGGTAATTTGGCCACACCTGTCTGATTTAGACCTGGTGCTGATGACACAACACCACAGAATTTGGGTAAGTTAAAGGGAAAAGAGGCTTATTTTGGCTGATCATCTGGAGATTCAAGGTTGCAGGCCCAAATTTAGTGAAGGCCTCCTTGCTGGCAGAATTCTAAGGCCCTGCAGGGCATCACGTGGCAGGAGAGGCTGAATGTGTGTGCCTGTGCACCTCAGATCTCTCCTGGCTTCTTACAGTGCAACCAGGATTCAACCCCGAGGGTGCTAACCTGCTGGCCTTCTCTAATCCCAAACACCTCGCCAAGGCCCACCACTCAACACCCTGAATACCTCACCACCTCACCGTGAGGATTAACACTCACAATGGGGATGAGTTTCAGAGGGAACAAACCACATTCCAACCATAGCACCATCAGCATTCCAAATGTGTGCAACCTTTGACCCAGAAATTCTACTAGGGAATTTATCCTAGCGATATAGCCACACGTGCAAAGTAAGACCTGCAGCATGTTTTTGTGAAGGAATTATGGGAAATGATGCAAATACTACCAGCAAACACCCATCTGCCTCAGGCCAGGCTGTTATAAGGAACCACAGACAGAGTGGCTTAAACCACAGCTGGCGGCCTGAGATCTGAGAACACGGTGCCCTCGGTGAGGCCTTCCTCCTGACTGTGCACCCCAAGGCCTTTCCTTGGTGAACACAGGCAAAGAGGCTGAAAGTCTCCGTTGACTCTTCCTAAAACAACACGGACTCCATGAGGACGCCACCCTGACGCCCCAATCACCTTCCCCAAGCCCATTTCCAAATACCATCCCGTTGGAGACCGTGATTTCAGCGTACGAGTTTTGTGGGGACACATTCAGTCTATAACAGATGCTCTTTTTTCCAACAGGACATGACTAATTGTTTTGTTTTGTTTAGCTGAAAGCAGAAAGGTGAAGAGTGGAACATGAGTAATCGGTGGTTTTGTCCCCAGAGCTGGACTCCTGGGTGTGTGGGAAGTACACACTTTCCCAGTCTGTCAGGTCCATGTGACAAGCCTTAACCCTTAGTAGCAGAAGTGTACTGTCCTTTCTGGGAGGAAGACTTTAGAGGCCAGTGAAAGATTTGTCAGGCTCCCTGGCCCTGTCAAGCATGACCCTGGTATTGGTTGATATTCTGTTGGTTTGCAATCACTGATAAGGAAAATGTGAACTGAAGTCACCGGCCAATCCAGGATGGACACATAGCATGTTAGGAAGCCCCTGAGGGGGTCTGGAGCAGTGGCTCAGTGGTTGGAGTGCTTGCCTGGGGTGTGCAAGGACCCTGGTTCAAACCCCAGCACCACCTGCACAACTAAGTGTTGGGGAAATAAAGGGCAGATGGAAAAATAAAATTGGTTTTCTCTCTCTCTCTCTCTCTCTCTTTAAAAAAGGGGGAAAAAGCCACTGAGATGTTTGAACTGTTGGTGTGGCACATCCTACTTTATTGCGACTGATATGGGCTGCTAGACCGCTTGTGTAAAAAAAGAGAAAGACAGAGAAAGTCAGTCTATAATGGCATTATCTTATATCGTGGTATACAGTGAAAACAAATAGCAGCGGTTGTCTGAGGACCATGGAGTTGGGCAGGAACTGGAAGGGGGACAAGAATAGGAGAGATATCCTTTTTTTTTCAGGGCTGAGGACCGAACTTGGGGCCTTGAGCGTGCTAGACAAGCGCTCTGCCACTGAACTAAATCCCCAACCCCAGAGAGGTATTCTTTACCGTACAACTTTTTTTTTTTTAAGAAAGAGGGAAAATGAGAGAGAGAGAGAGAATCAATATTTAGTTTTTCATGTGGCTTTCATTGCTCCAACACTTGGTTGTGTACCTGGTGCTTGGGTTTGAACCTTTCCTTGCACATGCCAGGCAAGTGCCATAAGAGCTGAGCCACTGCTCCAGCCCCACTATACAACTTTTTATGATTTATTTTCTTTATTTAATGCTGGGCGTTGAAATCTATGCCCTGGCATATGCTAAACATGAACTCTACCACTGAGCTACAACCCCAGCCCATTCTGTTCTGTTTTATTACCATGTGATAGTATTACTTTTTCAAATATTTCTTTCTTTGTTTATTTATTTATCTACTTGGGTAGCACAATGCGGATTGAACCCCTGGGCTATTTCCCCAACCCCTTCCCCTGTTTAAAAAAAGTTTTTGAGACAGGGTCTTGCTAAGTTGCCTAAGCTGATCTTGAACTTTTGATCCTCGCACCTGAGACTCCTAAGTCGCTGGGATTACAGGCCAGCACCACCAAGCTCAGCACTTTTCAAACTTTTACTTTTAAAAAATTAATATTAACATAAGGACTTTATAGAAAAATGGACATAAATGCCAGAATAAATAGTGAAAGTAATTGAAAGTTGTGGTTTCTAGAGAGTAGAATCTGGAGAGAGGGTTGCTATTTACCTCTAGAATTATTTACTATTAGATAATTTTTAAACTAGGTGGATCTATTACTTTACTTCTTTAAAAAATTAAGAAAGTGACTTGAGGTGTAGCTCAGTGATAGTATGCTTTCCCAGAATACTTGAGGTCCTAAGTTTGATACCCAGCTCCACACAATTAACTAATTAATTTTTAAAAAATAAACAAGAAAGCCAGGCACAGTGGTACATACCTGTAATCCCAGTGACACTGGAGGCTGAGGCAGGAGGATCCCGAGTTTAAGGCCAGCCTCAGCAACTTAGTCACGCTCTCTTGAAAAAACAAAAACAAAAAATGAGCTGGGGATGTACTTTAGTGGTAAGATTAAATCCCCAGTACAAAAAACAAAACAAAAACAAACAAATCAACAACAAAAACCATGGAGAGGAACCAAACTAACACTGTCTGAAGTGACATTGTATGGGCTAAATTTATCTATAAGTCTCAAGTGTCTTGCATTGGAAAGTGACACAAAATGGAATTTTAAAAATCCCCACAAGTTGCAAACTTAAATTTTTTATATATTTTTTACTTTATTTTTGCATTACTGGGGATTGAACCCAGGGATGCTTTTTCAGTGAGTTACACCCTCAGCCCTTTTTTCTTTTTTCTTTTTCTTTTCTCTTTTTTTTTCTTTTCTCTTTTATTTTAAAGAGAGGACAGTGAGAGAGAGAGAGAGAGAGAAACAATTTTTATTGAGTTTTTCTCCTGGCTTTCGTTGCTCTGACCCTTACTTGTGTAAGTGGGTGCTGGGATTTGAACCTGTGTACTCATGTATGCTAGGCAAGTGCTGTAACTGCTCCAGCCCCTATTTTTATGTTTTTAAAGAGAGAGGGACAGTGATAGAGTGAGAGAGAAAAAGAGATAAACAATTTTTATTAAAGAATTTATTTGTTGAACAATCAAACATGCTTCTAATGAAACTATATATATATATGTACATATATATATACATATATATATATTCTGAAAATTAGATTTATCCCCTAGAGTCTTCCCTAATTACCCACCTTTATCCCTCCCCCTCTTCCCAATACGTCTCTACAAATGCCTTAAGTTGTATGTCTCTATACCTTTTCAGGGTTTAATACATGAGAGTTGACACCTTTCGCAATGGCCAGGGTCTAGCTCCAGCCTCCACAGATGAGTGAAGACATTCGATCCTTGGTTCTCTTCTTCCATCGCCATCCATTTACCTTCAAAGGCTGAAATATCATTGTTTCTAATTGCTGAGTAGAACTCCATGGTGTATATACCACAGTTTTTGGATCCATTCATCCAGTGAGGGGCACCTGGGTTGTTTCTATAATTTAGCTGTTGTAAATTGAGCTGCTATGAACATCGATTTTGCTGTGTTGCTGCAATGTGCTGATTCTAAATCTCGTGGAAAAATACCCAGGAGAGGAATAGCTGGTGTACCTATCTCTGCACAACCCCTCCAGCATCTATTATTGTTTATTTTCTTCATTTTTGCCAATCTGACTGGTGTGAGGTGAAATCTCAATGTAGTTTTCTTTTGCATTTCTCTGATTACCAGTGATTTAGACCACCAGAGAGAAACAATTTTTATTTAGCTTTTCATGTGGCCTTCGTTGCTCCGAGACCTTGTTGTGTGCTTGGTGCTGGGGTTTGAACTCACGTAATCGTGCATGCCAGGCAAGCTCTGTAACCGCCGAGCCACCGCTCCAACCCTTTACTTTTTTATTTTGAGACAGGTTCTCATTAAGTTGCCCAGGCTGGCCTTGAACTTACATCCTCCTGCCTCAGCCTGTTGAGTGGCAGGGATTATAAGTGTCTTTGGCCACTGTGCCCCGCTGCCAGCAGGGCTTTCAAAAGACATGCAAGACAAAAAACTGGAAAAAAAAAAAATCAAAAGACAGGCAGGACCCAGCCCTCCCCAGAGGAGGCACTGCAATATTTTCCTGTTGCCTTCAAAATAAAACCCAATCCTCTGCAACAGAACAGTGCAGAATACAGCAGAACCTGCCTCTCCGGCCCCCACGGACCTGTCTGCCTCATCCGTCCTCACCTCTTGCTTTATCCAACATACAAAGCTTTCAGTTTCTCAAAGGAACCGGTGTCTACCATTCTTTTGCATATAAGCTTTCACCCACGTCGTTCCCCCTTCCTCAAACGCTCTTCCCCATTTCCTTCCAAGCCATCCTTCTGTTCAGGCATGCTCCCTCTGGAAATCCTTAACTATCGCTAGGGTCTAGGTTGGCACCTGGCTGATCTGCTCCGGGGGACTCTTGACTTTCAACAGAGCAACATCAAGCAGGACTCTGTGCAAGACATCCACTTCTCTCTCTAGCTGGCCTCTTCTCTGGGGCGGAAGTTCCACGAGGGCTACCACTTTATCTGTCGCCTTCAACACCGTGTCCTGTCCTCGACTCCTGTCCCATGGGAGGAGTTTAGTAACTATTTGCTGAATAAACAAATGAACAAGGCTCAAATTCAGAAGCAAGGCCAAGTTGATATGTGACTTCTAGTCTAGCAGAAATCTAATGGTTAGCTCTGCCTTTCTGTACCGAGGTCCAGTGCTAAATCTGGTGATTTCATCTTGAGAACTCCCAAGTTCTTCCAGTGATTCAAGCTGGCTTGAGGCCCTGATGTAATCTAGAATAATACCCAGGGCTGGTTTCTGAACTAATGGTAAATTATAATAATGTAGTTCAAAAATAAAAAAACAAATAAGTTGGAGTGTAGCTTGGTGAGAGAACAGTTGCCTGGTATGTGTGAGGTTCTGGGTTCCACACCAGCACCACAAAAAAAAAAAAAGAAGAAGAAATAAAAAATAAAATAAAAGCAAAACATTTGCAAAGCATCATGATGTAAGGGAATGGTAAAGGTAAAAGGAGTAGTTGCTGGATAAAGCCTGGTATACAGACTCCTTTGGTAACTTAATAAACTTTGACATGAACAAATTATTGCAAAGGACTGGGGGCTGTATTTGGTTTTTGCAAGAGGCCAAATCTGCCTTTTACCCATTATGTCTCTATTCCCCAAGGAAGTGAGATAAAAGCCCTGATAAGTTTTTAGTGTGAGGCATTGTTTTTCTGAGCCAAAAATCTGTAATTTCTCATTGGACTGTCAATAGCAATATCGAAGATGGGCAATTTCACTTGAAGCCAGCTGTACCAGGAACAAATGTCACCTCCAGAGATCATATAATGTGTAATTAGGAAGAAAGTATTGGCAGATGTAGTGAGAGAACAGAGCAGGTAAAACATTTCTCTAGGGTCACCCCAGCATGTATGTGTCTTACCTGGAATTAGAGGAATGGATTTAACCCATATCAATCTATAAGAACAGTTTCAGTGCCACAGAGAAAAATAAAAATAAAGACTTTGCAGGGGGAAACCTTCCAAATTTTCCAAATTTACTCTTTTAAGTTTTCATTATGAGAGTCAATTATTTGATGTTGATTGACATTTTTAATAGGAAATGATTGAAGTGGAACAACACAGAAAGGTGTGTATAATACACTAATTAAAAAGAAAAGAAAAAATATGTTCGTATATGTATAGAATATTCTTGGAAAGATACACAAGAAATTTGTAACTATAGATTCCTCAAGGGAAGCTGCTGGAAAAGAGAAGGAAAGAAAATTT
The DNA here is from genome assembly GCA_004027875.1 of Aplodontia rufa. NCBI lineage: Eukaryota > Metazoa > Chordata > Mammalia > Rodentia > Aplodontiidae > Aplodontia > Aplodontia rufa. Next base: position 34,708 of record PVKS010011022.1, read on the forward strand.
CACTGAATATATCCTTTCAGTTCTTTGGGGTTTTGAATCATGTGAATAAATTAATTATTCAGAAAATGTTTTAATTAAATCAAAATAAATAAGACGTATTAAAGTTAAATGAAATGAAATGAAACAGCATCAGTAGATTGCAATACTGTAGTTTATGCCCTGACTCGGGGAAGAAAATTGGCAATACTCTGCTAGACATCAAAGCAATTAAACGTATTTTTAATCTATAAAATACCTTAAGTCTGAGAGCTATTTAAAAAATAAATTGGTTTTGGCTGGGGGTGAGGTTCTGCAGTAGAGCACTTGCCTAGCACCCTGGAGGCCCCGAGTTCCATCCTCAGCTCTGCAAATAAATAAATAAATAAAGCAATGATAATAACTTTTTCAACACGCCGGTGTTAAATAAATGCATTATTATTGCAGTTAACCAAGGCAAAAGCAGTTTTGTCCTATGGCTGGGCTGTGGTGGTGTCAGCCAGTTTCTCCATGGTGAAGTCACTCTCTACTCTTGGGGAGTGATTTGGGTGGAGACTTTGGGGCTGGGTAAGCATCCTCTCCCAGAGCCAGCTTCCACACCCTTTCCAGCCTCCACAGATGACCTAGCACCATCACTCCTCTTTCTTTATTTGTTGTTATTCGACTGCAAGGAAGAGATTTCCCTTTTGCCTCAGTGTTCACTTATTTCTTCAAATCACCATGTACTTGTGGACTTTATTTTATCTAAAAGGTTTAAATCTACCACTGTTGTTATTCATTTTGGTGCTTGCTTTGATTCAGATTTGGCAACTAGGAACGCTCCCCTGTTTCAATCTCAACCACAAGGCCCACGTAAGACACAGAATCCCGGGGCCTTGACCTTGGACACTTCATACTTCATAGCTTCCAGAACTATGTGAAATATGTTTCTGGTCTTTTGAAATTACCCAGCCTCAGGCATTTTGTGATAGCAGCATAAACAAACTATGACATCCATACTCTCTGAGCTCCATTTATTTTCCTTCCATTTATTCCCCTACCCACTGCAAACTGAGTTTATTATGCTCAGTCTTTAAACTGGAATTTACCTCCTCTCTCCAGGATCAGCAATACCAGGGGGCTGAAGCTAGCCCACATGGATGCTTTTGTGTGGATTGGAAAAAGGACATCTTAAGGACACCAATCTGCATCTCAATGTGTAAGGTTCCCACAACCATATGCGGGGGACTCCATCAGCTGCCCCCATCCAGCTATCTGGAATTACTGTTTTCCTTTGGCAGCTGTAATACCACACAGTATGTTCTTTTTGCTTCTTTCTTGTTCCGTCAGGCTCCTCTCCTTTAATATCCAGGCCATTTCAACGGAGTCCTGTCCTGGTTTGTCTCCCTTTGTTACACAACTCATCTCTCTGAGTGGATGTCAATCACTTTCCTTCAACTTTTACAAGTGCCCTCTCTGACAGGCATTGCTTTAGGCATTGACTTCTTGCAATTTCCAAGTGTGTGCTGATGAATTGCGAATGTGTCTCACCCAGACTCACATAGGCAACTGCCTCCCTGCCTTGACCGAGGATACCTCCAGCTTCACTTGATGAGAACTGACCTCATCATTCTCCTCACCAGATTTATTCTCCTCCTGGTTTCCGTGTTGTAGCAAATCATGCCCATTCAATCGCCCATGCCTGCAAACTAGAGTCATCCTATAGTCCTCTCTCCTACCAAGAAAATAATACGTCTTGTCTTTCTGCTTCCTACATAGGTTCAAGCTTCAGCTGCTCCTCCCGTGACTGTCTACCACTCTGGTCTCCCACTGTTATCAACTGGGCACAGTGGCGCTCGCCTGTGATCCCCGGGGCTTGGGAGGCTGAGGCAGGAGGATTACAAGTGTGAGATCACCTTCTGCAATTTAGCAAGGCCCTAAGCAACTCAGCAAGACCTTGTCTCAAAAATAAAAAGATAAAAAGGGCTGGGGGGATGTGACTCAGTGGATAAAGCACCTCTGGGCTCAATCCCTGGTACCAAAACAAAAGAGAACAAAAAGCCTGTTGCCATCATCTCATCATTTCTCTTCATTTTTTTTTTTAAGAGAGAGAGGGACAATGAGAGAGAGAGAGAGAATCAATTTTATTTAGTTTTTCATCTGGTTTTTATTACTCTGACACTTAGTTGTGTATGTGGTGCTGGGGTTTGAACCTGGGTCCTCGTGCATGCCAGGCTGTAACCACTGAGCCACCGCTCCAGCCCCTCATTATTTCTCTTACAGAAAGCTGCTGCAGGACCCCACCTGGCAGGGCTCCTGGCCTCCTCCCTGTGAATTAATCCAGAGGACTCTTCCCCAGAATTTAGTTCTGGGCTGGAGAACCATGATCAGGCACCTCCTCTGCTCCCTATCTTCTTTTCTCTCCATCTCCTCCTTCCCTTCATTCTCTTTCACTTGTGCATTCATCCCTCTCCCGTATTGAGCTCCTCTTAGTTGCTGAACAAGTTGTTTTCTTCTAGGCCTTGGACCTATGCCCTTGCTGTTGCTGGAACAGCCCATTTGCTGCTCCTCCCCCCCTTTACCTTTCTAACACCTTCAGGCTTCAACAGAGATCTTACTTTATCCTGGTTGCCCTCCTTCAGCCCCTGAAATCTGGTACAAAGGTCTCTCGTGTTGCCAGAACAGGCTAGCAGCATTTATCAGCATTTATCACACCCTAGGGTAAGTTGCTGTTCATTGGCCTGTTGCCCTCTCAATGTAAGCATCCAGGAAGGCAGGGACTTTGCCTTTTGTTAATTTTTAATCTTTGGGACCCAGCATAGTAACTGGCACATAGTAGGTGCTCAGTAAATAAATGTTGCATGAATGAATGGTTGGAATAGTGTAGGATATGAAATCCAAAAAGCTTGGTCCTGGCTTCCCACTGGATTTCGGAAAGTCATTCTTAGTCTGAATTTGTAATACAGAGATACAGAGCATGACAATTTTAAAACACAGTCCCAGTGCTTTTTGGGGGGGGGCGGGGTACCAGGGATCCAACCCAAGAGCACTTAACCACTGAGCCACATCCCTAGGCTTTAAAAATTTTTTTTTACTTTGAGACAGGGTCTTGCTAAGTTGCTTAGGGCCTCGCTAAGTTGCTGAGGCTGACTTTGAACTTGAGAACCTCTGCCTCAGCCTCCCTGGTCAATGGGAACATAGGCACGTCCCACCCTGCCTGGAAGTGCCAAAATTCTTTGACATTTTTCCCAGTGAAGAAGTAGGACCTGTGCCTCCCAGCTTATAAACCAGGCTCTGTAATTTCTCTACTCACTGTAAGAACAAAGTCAGGCCCAAAAGCAGCTAAGCAGCTTTTACTGGGATCGAGAGCTCTCTGGGGCAAATTCACTGGGCTGAGGGCAGGTAGAGGAAGTGGAACCCGGCACCCCCACCCCGGGGGCCAGGCTGGGCCGTGACTTTATCTGGGGTGGGCAGAGGATGCCGTTCAGAGATTGGCTGGTAACTCCCATCAGTCATCCCACCATTACCAGATGCCCCTGGGGCTTGTTTGCCAGCATCTGGTCAGTTGTTCCTTTCCCGAGCAGGTGAGCAGCCTGATGCCCTACCCAGAGCATAACAAAAGTGATGTGGTGGCAGTTTTGGAGCTCAGATCTTAGGAAGCTGACAACTTCTGCTTCGTTTCTCTTGAGCTACTTGCTGTGAAACATAGGAAATGTGTCATGGGCAAAGAACTCCTAGTGGGGCCCCACATGGAAAAGACCCACATGGAAGGAAGCCAAGATACTCCCTTTAATCTTAATCTCTTTAATTACGTGTGTGTGTGTGTGTGTGTGTGTTTGTGTGTTACTGGGGATTGAACCGAGGGGTGCTCTGCCACTGAGTTACACTCCCAGTCCCAATCTCTGTAACTAATCTATAAAACAAATGATTACCTACTACCTACTCTGACTCAAAGTGAGGCAAGGATCAGGTGATCAGTGCACACTGTAGGAGTATGCTGAGCAGGAGGTATTCACAGAATAACCAGGCCACTCATTATCATGCAGGTGTAATGTGATTTTTGTGAATAAGTTTCCAAATGTGGCATAACACTTTAGCCAAAGGCTAAAAATAAATCATTCGGTGTGAATCTTTGCAACACATGTATACCTCCCAAATGAATGACTTCATTATCTTGACAAGTACATTTTGTAACACAAATACAAAAGGAATAAAGCTTGACTAGTCCTATCATCCCTGTATGTCTTTTTGCATCAGAGAGGAAAAGGAGACTGCTCTGCCTCTCTCCTCTTGTTTCCTGTAGTAAACTGCATAAACGACGCGCATAATCCTTCCTTCCCTTTTTTCTTCCTTTTGGTACTAGCGATTTAATTTAGGGGAGTTCTACCACTGAGCTATAGCCCCAGCCCTTTTAATTTGGAGGCAAAGTCTCACTAAGTTGCTAAGGCTGCCCTTGAACTTGAGATCCTCCTGCCTCAGCCTCCTAAGTGAGTTGCAGAGACAAAGCAAGTGGCCAATAATTCTTTCATGCAGTGTAGAGATGAAAAGAAAAACGCAGTGAATCCTCTGGGCAGCAAACTAATACGTTTAGTATTTTTCTACGTATTGGATCATTTGTTTGGTTTTGTTGTTGTTGTTTTTAAGCCAGCACTGATACTTTCATTCTCAGGGTCTCAATCTTGGCTGTGTTTCCCTTTGAACTTTAAAAAATTCTGAAGCCTGCATCCCACCCCGGGAGTGGGGGTGGGGCGGATCCTGATGTAATCAATTCCGGTAGTGGCTGGGCAGGGGGATTTGTAAAGTTCTAGTGACTTACATGCATCAAAGTTTGAGAACTTCTGGTTTAAACTACTTTGTCCTCCTTTGACAGGGTCTAGCACACTGCCTGCAGAGACTGGTGCTCAGATTGCATAATGTTCTATTTGTCAGGGAGTAGAGAAGTGTGGTCTCCAGCACAAGCGAGGTCCAGCCAGGCCCCGCTTAAGTAATGAGATCAAGCACCTCCAAAGTGGATGAGGGCAATCCCCCACCCCAACCCGGCACCCCAGGGCCTATGGCCCCAGATAATCCAAATTCGACAAGAAGTCCAGGGCCTCCTCGCTGTGCCTTGTGTGCAGAAGTGAGAAAGGTGTGGGCACTTCGAGTTCTGGTCCAAGTCAGACTGTCTTTAGAGTCAACCCAAGAGCCCCTCTACACTCCAAATCGCAGAGTGGCAGCTGTCCCCGAGGAGGCAGAAAGGAGCGTGCAGGCGGCTCCTCTGTGAGCTGGGTCAGGCCACCTGTACCAGAAGGGTGCGGTGCAGCCCCCAAAGTTGGGCGCACAAGTCCCTGCGCAAAGACCGGGGCATGCACGTGGCGCGGCGGGATGGCTGGCTGTACAGGGGCGCACGGCGGACAGGAGTGTGGACTACATGTCCCGACATGCCTCGGGCAGGGGAGCGCCGGCACCGGAGCGGAGCTGGGAGGCCCGGGCCAGGCGTGCGCAGTGGTTGTTGGGAGTGGCGGGGCGGTTCTTCCCCGGCTGTCAGCCGTGGCCCCCGGCGCTCGGGCAGGGGTGGCCTTGGCCATTGGCGGAGAGGCAGGCAGGGCGGGGTCGCCGCGAGCCGCTGCGGGCTAGGCTGAGCGGGTGGAGGCCGGCAACCGGCCGGGGAGGCACGGTCTGGGCTGCTGCACACCGGCCGGGCCATGGCAGCGGCGCCCCTGAAAGTGTGCATCGTGGGCTCGGGGAACTGGTGAGCGGAGGCGGGCTGGCGGCGCGGGCTCCGCCTCCAGGAAGCCCCTTTCCCCGGCGGTCTGGAGCTGGGCGCCCAGCCCCAGCGTGGGCACCGGGCACCGCGTGCACAGGGAGGCGGGGTGGCGACCTCGCGGTCAGACTGGGCACCGCGCGCCGAGAGAGGCCGCACCGAGGCACTGGCCCTGGAATCTCTGGGCCCTCGTGCCCGCGGGGGGCAATGAGAATAGAGGGCACCGCGCGCCCACGGGCACCTGTCTGCCCCTTGGTAAGGCGCGGACAGCGCACCGAGGTCACCTGCTCGCCACGCCCGGGTGTTTTGCGCAATATCCTAAGGACGTTCTCAAGTCTCCCCTCGCCGATCGTCTGGGTCAAGGAATTTAAGGAGGCCCAAGTACTAATGTAGTTTTGTGGTTGGGCAAGCTGAAGCACAGAGGGCTAAGAGGGGGCTTGCTCTTTGGATCTCTGGACGCCTCTGATACGTCCAGATCTTAGTAACGTGGTATCTGGAAGAAGATCCAAGTTCCAGCGGGCCTTGGATCTAGTTCCCAGGGGCGTTGAGAATTCCTCTCTGGGGAGATGTTTACGAAGCTTTGCGTTTCCAAGGCTTTATTTGACTTTAACATTTTTATGGCACTGTGTGCCAGGCGCTCTTCTAAGCACTTTATACATGCCACCTCTTTTAGTAATACCCTTTATCAAACTTACACAGCGGGATTCTATGATGAGTCGGGGCGAATGCGGAGGAGGAGCGTGGTGAGGAAAGGAGCAGAATATAGCACTGGCATTCTCAAGCCCTTTCCCACGCTGTGCTCTCTTCTCCGCTCTGAGGGAGTGGTACGGAATGTCCTTTCCCTTACATCCTTCACCTGCTCTTCTGGGCCTGACTCGTCATAGTTCAGCCTTCTAGGAGTGCTGCAGGCGTTGGTACATGGAATGTGGTCTCGGTCTTAGTCCTTTAAGGCTTGGTGGAGGAAATACTTCCAGGAGGAAGCCTTAACCTGGTTCTCTACTTTTCCAGCCAGCAAAGGATGGTCTCTCCTGGGATCCCTATTGCTGACCTCTGTCCCTGCATCGAAATGATTTAATTATCTGTCTCGACTCCTCCACCACTGGGGATTGAACCTAGGGGTGCTCTCCCATTGAGCTACATCCCCCATCCCTATTTATTTATTTATTTACTTAGAGACAGAATCTCACTAGGTTGAAGAGTGAGGCCTCAAACTTGAACTTGTGATCTTCCTGCCTCAGCTGTAGCTAGGATTATAGGCCTGTGCCAACCCCATCATCTCTGCCCAAGTTGAGACTAAATGTCTACCTTAGTGCCCTCCATATGCAAAGTAAATACTAAATGAATGTCTGAAAACTTATTTATTTGTTAGTGTTGGGGATTGAACCCAGGAACACTTAACCACTGAGTCACATCCCCAGGGTCTTGCTAAGTTGCTGAGTCTGGCTTTAAACTTGAAATCCTCCTGCCTCAGCATCCTGAGTTGCTGGGATTACAGGCATGCTCCACTGCACCCAGCTGAAAACTTTTATTTTTTTTAAATTTTTTTTTATTTTTGATGCTGGAGATGAAACCAGGGCACATGCTGTATCTTTGAGTTATAACCAACCCCCAAATTAATTTTTAAACCTGTAATTATATTTGTTTAGGTAATATATTCATTGTGTGTGTGTGTGTGTGTGTGTGTGTGTGTGTGTGTAGTGTTGAGGATCAAACCCAGGACCTCACACATGTTAGGCCAAGTACTCTTCCATTGAGCAGCATCCCAGCCCTTCTACATTTTATTTTGAAGCAGAGTTTATTTGTGTGGCTGAAGCTGGCCTTGATCTTGTGATCTTCCTGCCTCAGCCTTTTAGTAGCTGGGATTACAAGAGTATATATACCACCATGCCCAGCTCATTCATGTTTTTTGTAAACTAAAAAGTACAAAAAAACAAAACAAAACAAAACAGTGAAACATCTCCCATCCACTCTTGTCCACCTAGGAACCTTCTGAAGGAAAACCAGCATTGTGCACTTTTTGCACACTATGTTTTTGACCAACAACAGAATGTGAAGCACATTTAACGTAGTTAGCATCTATCCACTAAAGGGCTTCATTCGGGCTTTCAGTTTGGCTTTGCCAATTTGGGTCTCAAGGTCACTTCAGGGAGATGTCAGCTGCCCTTTTGGATGTGCCACTGGAAAAGCACCCATTTAACACATGTTCTTTTAAAATTAGTTTTCTGTAAAAATTCCACGGATGACAGCCCTCTTTCCTAATTTAGGAGGTGCAGGTAGAAGGAGCACAGCTTTGCCCTGCTGGATTTGAGCCTGAGCCATAGTAGCAGAGCGAACTCCTGCACCCTCCTCTGCGACTTGGCTGCAAGCCCATGGCTTCTTCATTCTGATGTACTTGACTGTTTTCTTGGCCCCCTCTAGCCTGGGGAAATGGAGTAGAACTTGGCCAGTGACTCTGAAGCAGAGCAGTTGAGAAACTGAGCGGATGATTTGGGCTGGCTGCCTGTCTCCATTAATTACCAAATCAGACGGGGAACAGATGTTGGCATCTCTGCCACTGCCTTGGGTACAGAGCCACTCCAGTCCTAGAGAGAGGAGTACAACCTCCCCAGAGAGATTCAGAACTTAGGAGGTGAAAACCACATGGAGAGCCCCCCAAGATGCATGGAGTGTTCAGCTTCAGTTCAGTGGACATTTGTGTGATTTCCCCAAAGAGTTCCTGTGGTCTTTGCACTGGGCACAGTCCCTGCCCGAAGGAAACTTAGCTTTAGGACTTGGAAGATAAGATCAAAAGAAATACAGAGTGGAATGGAGCTTTGTCACAAGGTTAAACATTACATTTTAAATAGTATTTCTTAAAGAGCGTGTTTTCTGAAGACTACTTGCACTAGAATTAACACCACTGAAATTAAATTTGCTGAATCATATTCCTCGAGGGTAGGCAAGATTTTTTTTTTCCTGAGGAACTTTAACCTTTCACTAATTTTAAAACAGATCTCTAGAAGCTGGACCTACTGGTCCAAATCTGGTCCCTATCTCAGGAACCTTGTGTTCTTTAAGCGATATTTACACTGTGGACTTTGAAGAAGCTCTCTGTACGTATGTAAATAAAGGTGTTCTCACTTATAAGCTCACAGCTGAAAGGCAGCTATAACCCTCACATTGAACCTCCCCTATGTCACCTGTCTTCTGTGCCAATGAGTCCAGCAGGCTTGCCAGGGAGTATCAGCTAGGAAGGCTTGGGTGGGACAGTAATGTGAGCTGGGTATGGTGGCCTCGTCCTGTGCTCAGGCAAACTTCATCCCGACAAGTCAGAGGCTGGAGCATGGAGGAAGAGCCCTGGTTCATCTGACTGTACTGCCCTTTGCTCAGGGACAGGGAGGGGCTGCTTAACCTGCCTGATTTTTCATGGCGGTGACTTGTAACTGAGCAAAAGCAAAAGCTTCCCAGTTCTTCCAAAGATGTAAGTTTGTTTACCAACCCCTTGTGAGATCACCCAGACACGGTGCATAGCACAGTTCTAGGACTAAAACCTCTTAGGGAAACCTCTGTGGTTGGAGCTTAAGTTCAAACACACACCCCAGCCTCCTCTGTGGGCAGCGTAGAGCAGTAGTCTAAGGAGAGGCTTGGGAATCCTACTCCCTAGATTTCTCTCCTGGTCCCCTGCTCAGCAGCTTCAAGCCCTTGGCAAATGCCTTCTGTGAATTACTGCTTACGATATTGGTACCTGCTGTCTAGGATTATGGTTAGGATTACATGAGATGATCCTGGGAGAGTGCTCAGTGGCGAGTGCTCAATAAATATCCACTGCTATTATCATCATTAGTTTCATCATTAAGTCACGAAATGGACCAGGCTGGAGTGTGGCTTAGGCAGAGGGTGGGAGAGGGGATGAGGCAAGTGACTGCTACACAGCTGGAGGAGGCTTCTTGAGAGTCACTGTGTTTTCACATCAGCCCACAGTGCAACACCTTCCTGAGAGCTAAGAAACAGCCTGAGCAACTGTAGTTTAGCTCCTCTGTGGTCAGAAGTAATTGCGTCCTTCCCTGTTGGCAAGTGGCACTGACACTCTTCTGTCTGGGAGCTACAGGGAGAGGTTGGTGTTCGGATGGGTTGGAGCTGTGCTGAGAGAGTGTTCAAAGTCACTTCCTGGGCCAGGGCAAGAACATTCATACCCTTTGGTAAAGTTAAAACAGGAAAGTGACAAAGCCAGGCCATGGTGGTGCACACCTGTAATCCCAGCAACTCAGGAGGCCAAGGCTGGAGGATCAACAAGATTGAGGCCAGCCTCAGCAACTTAGCAAGACCTTGTCTCAAAATAAATAGAAAAGATTTGTGGATGTAACTCAGTGGCAAAGCACCCCTAGGTTCAATTCCCAGTACAAAAAGAAAGAAAGAAAAGAAAAGTGGCTTCTTACTGACCCCTTTCCATCACCTGCCCCAGCTGTTCATAATAAAAACCACAAGGACTATTCTAGGAACAGGAGTGCTCCATTTTCTTTCCTGAACCCCGACATGTTTCTTCATTCTTCTTTTCCGTTTCCTCCTCTGCTCTAATAGGAATAATAACAAGTTTGTGTGTGTCAGGCAGGTACATCACTTTATTTTAAACCTGGTAACGAGCCTGTATCATCTGTTATCCCCAACTTAGATGCAGCAGGTTAGAGTAAATTAAATCAAAACCAACCTTTAAAAAGGTGAAGTTCAAACCCACATCCTTTTTGCTCCAGAGAGCGTGTTTTCTTTAAATTCCTATAATTTTCAGTGAGATGTGCGCTTTAACCTGAGGAAAGATCTCCTTATCATAAAAATGTTGAGCATCTACCCTCTCAATGTAAGTCTAATATTCCACTTACCGAGAAATAGAACTGAATGAAAGGGCTGGAGTGGTGGCTCAGCGGTGTCGCGCTTGCCTGGCATGCGCAAGGGCACAGGTTTGACTCCAGCACCATGTACACAACTGTGTGTTGGAAAAATAAAAAACAGATGAAAATCTAAATAAAGTTGATTCTTGCTTTCTCCCTCTGTCTAAAAAAAAAAAAAAAACTGAATGAAGCCTTAAAATTGGTCAGTGTTCTCCCAAACCAGGCACCCTTTCTCCCATGGATCATGAAAGATGAGCATAGTTTACTTTTCTGTCGTTGGTACTGGGGATTGAACCCGGGGATGCTGCACCACTGAGCTACATCCCCATCCATTCTTTTTCTCTTTTGTTTTGAGACAAGGTCTTGCTAAGTTACCCAGGCTGGATTTGAACTTGTGATTCTGCTGCCTCAGCTCCCAAGTCACTGGTATTACAGGCGTGTACCACCGTCCTGCCTTATTATTTATTTTTAAGGCATTTGATCCTCTTAAAACTAATCTAGCAGATTGATTTGTTTTGTTTTGTTTTGGTATTTTGTTTTCAGTACTGGGGATTAAATCCAGGGACACTCTAGCACTGAGCTATATCCCCTGCCCCCTCCCTACTTTCTGATTTTTAAATTTTGAAACCACATGTTGTCACATGTCCAAGGCTGGCCTTGGATTTGCAGTTTCCTGCCTCAGCCTCTGGAGTAGTCGCCCTGCACACCGCATCTGGGCTTTTTTTTTTTTCTTTCTTTCTTTTTAAAGATTTTTAATGAGGTTTATTGAGTGCTGTTGTTTATTAATAATGGATAATTCATAAGTGAAACAGACATCAAAATGATATTAAAAAGGCAAATGAACCACACACAAAGAAGAAAAGTTTTGATCCAAGTTACCCTGGAGGACCTGTATTTTTCCATTAGGACACTTTATCCTGAGTCTGTAAGTACAGAGAGGGGCGTAACTATTAGAAAAATCTTGACCTTTGAGCTAACCTCCAACTTGTACCTGTGCATCTCAGCAACACCTGGGTGAGCGTCTTTTCTAAGACGTGCCTTTGGTAGAAAATCCCTGTGTCCATTAAATCTTGTCTGTGGCAGATCAAGTAGCCCCACGTCTCCACTGGAGTTGGCAGTGGTTTTTGTGGTTCTTGCTGTCCTGGCCACCCTTCTGACCCTTTCCTCCTCCCCACCCCCACACTTGGGAAGTCAGGAACTGAGCTCCGAGTAAGTCCACTAACTCCATTCCTGTTGTCCTCGTGGTATTTCACTGTCATTCTACTGTGGCTTGATTCCTTTTATAACTGCAAGCAGGGAATTCAATCAGTTCTTTGTTGCTGCCTATCAATCTACTCCAAAAGCTAGCGGCTTCCAACATCAATCCTTAGTTAGCTCGTAATTCTGAGGCTTAACAAATTTGGCTGATTGAACAGGGAAGGATCTGGTCTAGCCTAGGCTCACTCATAATGGTCACCGTCACTGATGGGTTAGCTAGGACACTTGGTTCTAGACGATCTTCACTGGGCCACTTGTCTCATCCTTCAGCAGGCTCATTCTGGCTTCTCTGTGTGATGACTGGCTTTCATTCTTTTTTTTTTTTTTTTTTTTGGTATCAGGGGATTGAATCCAGGGGCACATAACCACCGTAACCCTGAGCCATATCCCCAGCCCTTTTTATTTATTTATTTTGAGACAGGGTCTCACTAAGTTGCTTAGGGACTTGCTAAGTTGCTGAGGCTGGCTTTGAACTTGCAATGCTCCTGCCACAGACTCTGGAGCTGCTGGCATTACAGACATGTGCCGCCGTGTCCGACTGGTGCCTGGCTTTCAGTAAGAGCAAGAACACTTTTCCAGCTTTTGCCACCCTCAGGTCAGGTGCTTGTCCAGTCTGAGTTCAGGAGATTCATAGTACCACTGACTGGTGTACAAATTTCTCCATGACCCAGGATACTTCACATACTACAGAAAACAAATGTTTCATATTTGCAGATGTTACTGGGGTAACGAGTTCTGGTATGTTCATTTTTCCTCTGTTTTATTCATCTTACAACCTGCATAACGCAGTGTGAGCAGCACTATCTTAGGTAGGAAAGTCGCCTCTCATTCTCATAGTCGCCGCCCGAGTGCCTTCCCAAGGTGGGTGTGTGTATCCCAGGAAAACTGTATCCTTCTCATTTGATTGTTTCTCCCTGGTTTTTCCCAGTACTGAGAAAAGGAAGTGATTTGCATGGGTTACAAGCAACGGAGAACCAAAGGCCCCTAGAATATGCTTCTCCATCTCTGGAGAACTCTGAACTGACAGCCTGATCACTGGCTATCTGTACAGAAGTATCCCAGAAGAAATGAGTAATTCACATAGCTACCCCAGCATTATGGAAGAAGTATCCTCAAACCCCTTTTGTCTAAGATCATATTGAACCTTTGTGGCTTGGATTTCTTGAATGCATTTGCCCAGTGACAAGAAGGGCCTTGCATAGACCAGACTTCTTAGTTCTTACCCTTGGGTGTTATCTGTTGAGGTTCTGCACATACAAACACTTTGAAAATTGTAAAATGTAACATAGGTGTTAGAAATGATTATGGATAAATCTGCATTACCATATAAGCAGGTGATCATCCATGCATTCATATTTTCCCTGGGACAGTGGTTTACATTTGTCCTAGTGTTGTTGTTCTTTTCTTTTCCTTCCTTTCGTTCTTTTTTTTTTTTCCTTTTGGTATCAGAAATTGAGCCTAGGGATTGCTTTACCACTGAGCTACATCCCCAGACCTTTTTATTTTATTTTGAGACAAGAGCATACTAAGTGATCCACTACTCTTGAACTTGCGATCCTCCTGCCTCAGCCTCCTGAGTCACTGGGTGTACAGGTGTGCACCACCACACCTGGCTTACTGTTTATTTTTAAGGCAGCTTCTTTATTTTTTTGAGACAAGTTCTTGCTAAGTTGCTGAGACTGTTGCCAAACTTGGGATCCTCCTATGTCAGCATCCCCAGTTGCTGGGACAGGAGGCATGCGTCACTGCACCCAACTTCAATGATAAGTCTTACGATAACCTGCTTATAATGAACTCTTGTGAGTGTGGGTAACTTGATTGTGCTCTTCAGAACCAAGACCAGCAATGATAGCAAATAGATTTCATCTCAAGCGGTGGCTGTAGTTGATTAGCGGTGGTCATGTACAATTCTCTGTTGAGAAGAATTCTAAGAGAACACCTTTGGCAAGAAATAGTGCTGGGATCTTATGTTAAAGGCAAGCATAGAAGTGGGATTGGGGTGGAGACTGGCTGCATCTATGCTAAATTAGCTTGGACTGATTTACTACTACCAAATTTATTACTACTAATTTTAAATATCTCATTGGCTAAATTATTTCTGCCAAAGTAGAACCTAGGACTCTGAGTGACACAATATCTTAGCTTTGGTCCACGGTGACCCAAATGTCAGAGCAGACTCAGTGATAAGGTCTGTTGAGCCCTTCCTGTAGGCCAGCTGTTCCAACCACTTGCTGTATTATTTCAGTTATGCTCATAGTAGTTGGCATGGTTACCCTTATTTTATAGATGAGGAGTCTGAGGCACGAGAGGCTAGGTCATGTGCTCAGATCCTACAGCTGCTAAGTGGTGGAGCAGCTGAAACTTCTCCAACCTTCTTCACCCACTTGAAATGTGACTACTGGGACTATATTTAAATGTTAATTACTAAAATTAATATTCAAAGTAAAACTCATGTGGCTACCACATTGGACTGCAAAGCTCCACACACTGCTTTTTTCCTTAATTTTGCATTTAACTGTCCTGAAGGTCTTTCCGTATCAACACTGAGAACAGAACACCTTTTTTATTTTTCTTTTTTTCTGTGCTGGGAATTGAACCTGGGACCTCCTGTATGCCAGGCAAGTGATCTTCCCTGCCTCCCCAACCCTTTTAAAATTTCATTTTTGAGATAGGGTTTTGCCAAGTTGCTCAGGTTGGCCTTGAACTTGAGATCCTCCTGCCTCAGCCTCCTGGGTGACTGAGATTTCAGGTGTGTGCCACTGTGCCCAGCTCTCATTCTTTATTATAGCTGTATTATATTCCCAGGTATGGCTACTCCTTTGTTGAACCAGTCTTCTGAACTGCATATTTGGGTGTTGGTTTTTAACAGTTCTGAAGTTAATAACCTTATACTCTTATATCTGTAAAGAACTGCAAGAACCAGAGCTATTAGCAACATGAGAAATGGTTCGGTCATGATTTCTTATTTCAGTTTTTACTTTGTAACAAGCAAGTATTAGGAAGGTGGAGGATGACATCCCAGCTGCAGAGCAGTGAGAAACGTGTGCAGGAAAGAGGTTGGTTTGGTCTGGATTACCCACCACGTCCGGGGTAGCGCTCAGGTGTGAAAGCTGAGATTTTGCATCATTGAAACAGTTTGCAGTGATTCTTGCCGGGCAGGGGCACACAGTCTGTTTTCCAGTTATTGTGTCAACAGGGAGCAGGTGCCAGATGGCTGTCAGCATTTGCACTGTGTGGTTCTTTTCCGTGATTAATAGATGAGCCCCAGGCTGTGTTTATCCAAAAAGCTTGGGCAAGGATGTAGAACATGCTTGTTTAGAGCCCTGGGGACAAGGTGATTCTCTGCCATCTGTGCTTAAGAGTGGGACCACTAGGTCTCGATTTATGAGACCCCGATTTAGATTTTTCTCCAGGACGCTGTGGGTTGCTCTCCTGGGGGAACTCATGCTACCTGGGCCTGGGATTCTAATATGAATTCACCTGAGAATTCCCCCATTCACAAGGGTGACCGTTTTTCAACCGATAGCACAGTTGCCCAGGTCATGGGTAAGTGTTCTTGGACAGTCTGATGGAGATGTGGCCCCCCAAAACTGCCCTGCAAAAACGTGGAAGTAAATATTGACTGGAGGGAGGCTTGGGGGGTGCCTGTGATTTCAGTTCCCTCTGCTAGTTTGCATTTTTTTGATTGGCTCACAGGCCTTGGGACCTGCTGCAACTTGTCTGCTTTGGATTTGGGGTCTGTTAAAACATCCAAAAGAAGAGAATGATTTATAATTACAGTGTAAGCAAACTTCAGTGATTCTTGTCTGTTTCAGAAAGTAAGGCATGAAGAATACCACTTAGCTGTGATCCTCCTAATGGGCACTCAGCACTTCTCCACCTGGAACGTGCTTGTGGGTATCTTAGGGATGGTGCTGCAGTGCAGATCCTGAGGCAGCAGGTCTTGGGTGGGCTCTGAGGCTCTGCATCTCTAACAAGCTGGCAGGGGTGCTTTTTCTGCGGACTACACCTTGAGTAGGGCCTGACTACAGACCAGACTCAATGCTAGTTGTTTTTTTTTTTTTTTTTTAAGAGACAGGGACAATGGGAGGGGGGAGGGTGGATCAGTTTTATTTAGTTTTTCTTTTGGCTTTCATTGCTCCAACACTTCCTTGTGTATGTGGTGCTGGGGTTCAAACACGCGTACTCGCGCATGCCAGGCAAGTGCTGTACACGCTGAGCCACTGCTCTAGCACTCTACGCTGGTTCTTATGTGTGTGTGTTATTATTATTATTATTTTTTGTAATCCCTCTTCTGTGTGTTACTTAATTGTGGTAAAATACACAATGTAAAATTTTCCATCTTAGCCATGCTTAAAGTATATAGTTCAGGGGCTGCAGCAGTGGCTCAGCGGTAGAGCCCTTGCCTGGCATGCACAAGGACTTGGATTCAAGCCCCAGCCCCACATATACAACTAAGTGGAGGAAAAACAAAAACCAGATGAAAAAATTAAATAAAATTGATTCTCTCTCTCTCTCTCTCTCTCACTTTCTTTTTATAATGAGAGAGGGACAATGAGAGAGAGAGAGAAAGAGAGAATCAACTTTGTTTTAGTTTTTCATGTGGCTTTTGTTGCTCAGACACTTAGCTGTGTACACAGTGCTGGGGTTTGAACCTGCATCCTTGTGCATGCCAGGCAAGCGCTGTACAAGCCAAGCCACTGTTCCAGCCCCCATCACTTTCTTTCTCTTAAAGAAAAAAATAAAAGTATATAGTTTAGGATGTTTACATTGCAGCACAACCCATCTGTAGAACTCTCCTCATCCTCCAAAACTGAAATTGGATATTCATTAAACAACACATCCTCCTGCCACCCTTCCTCCAGCCCCTGGCAAGTGCCCTCTGACTCTGTCTCTGTGATTGGACCGTTCTGGGACTCACATAAGCAGTCCTGTAAGTGGAATCATACATTCCTCGCCATTCTGCATCTGGCTTATCTCACCTAGCATAATGTATTCAAGGTCCATACATATTTAACATGTGTCATGGTTTCCTTTTTAAGATGGAATACTGTCCCATTGTACATACTATACGTGCCTCATTTGGTTATCCATGTATCAGTTGATGGACTCTATACTTAGGTTGCTTCTACCCTTTGGCTATTGTGAATAGTTCCACTACGAACATGGTATCAAAGATCTGTGTGAGTATCCGCTTTCAGATCTTTCGAGTGTATACCCAGAAGTGTGAGTGCAGGATCATATGGTGATTTTATTTTTCATCCTTTGAAGATCCACTGTACTGTTTCCCACAGCATCTGCAGCACTTTGCGATCCTACTAACAGTGAAGTGCACGAGGGTTCCCGTTTCTCCACATCCTTATCAAAAGGTGTTGGGCTGGAGAGGTGGCTCAGCAGTAGAGCGCTTGCCTGGCATGCGCAAGGACCGGGATTCAAACCCCAGCACCACATACACAACAAAGTGTCAGAAAAACACAAACCAGATTCAAAATAAATAAAATTGATTCTTTCTTTCCCTCTAAAAAAAAAAAAGAAAGAAAAAAACTTGTTATTTTTAGCCAAGTGTGTTGCTGCACGCCTATAATCCCAGAAATTTGGGAGACTGAGACAGGAGGATCACAAGTTCTAGGCCAGCCTCAGCAACTTAGCAAGACACTGTCTCAATATAAAAAAAAAAAAATTAAAGGTTGGGGGTGTAGCTGAGTGGTAAAGCACACCTGGGATCAATCTCTAGTGCCAAAAATAAATACATAAAAACTTGTTATTCCCTGTTTTTGATAGTAGCCATCCTAGTGAGTGAGAGGTGGTGCATTTATTAACTGCAAATGATCACATAGCTTATTCAATTTTGCTTTCTGCTTTTTGCTAAATGTATCATTCTATGATAAGCACTTTCCGCTGCATTTTGAATTTTGGTAGATAGAAGGCCTTTTTTTGTCTCCCTTCTTATGTGAAATTGTTCATTGATCTTTTTTTCTCTGTGGTTTCTTCTTTTGATTTTAAGCATAGAAAGCTTCCCAATCGGGAGATCAAATAAACATTCACCAAGTTGAACCTATTTTTAATATTTCATTTTCTACATTTGCATCTAACTAATACTCTGGCATTTGATTGTACTTTAAAAGCCCTTTAACTGCAAAGAGTCACACAGAATGTTAACAGTGGTTCTGCCTTGGTGGTGAGATTGTTCATCACTCCTTTTTCCTCTCTCATGCATGCTCGTGTGAGTGAGCAGAGGCTATTTAAACCCCTTGCCTTGCAACCCTAGCTCAGATCTGCTCTGGGAGAGATGAGGGCATGGACTGAGGTGAATCTAGCTAAGCCCTTGCTGATTTGTCTCCCTGGACCTTAATTTCCTCTTTAATAAAAGGAGAGATGAACTGGAGGATACTTCCTGACCTCAAAAGATTTCTTTCTTTCTTTTTTTTTTTTTTTTTTTTTTGTGCTGGGGGTTGAGCTTAGTGTTGCTCTACCAGCTCTTCCACTGAGCTACATCCTCAGTGATTTTACTTTATTTATTTATTTTTTAAAGAGAGAGGGACAGTGAGAGAGGGAAAGAACCAATTTTATTTAGTTTTTCATGTGACTTTCGTTCTTTCAACACTTCATTGTATACGTGTTGGGGTTCGAACCCATGTCCTTGCACATGCCAGGCAAGCACCGTAACTGCTGAGCCACCGCTGAGCCACCGCTCCAGCCCCACTTTTTATTTTTTTTAATTGTGAGTCTCCTTCAACCTTGCTAAGTTGATGAGGTTGGCCTCAAACTTGCAATCCTCCTGTCTCAGCCTCCGGAGTTGCTGGGTTCACTCTGCCTGTCCAGGCCACTGAAATTCCATGGGTTGTTCCTGAATTGATAAGTGGCCATTCCTTGACTGGTGTGTGGCTCCTCAGCCTGATTGAAGTATCATACCTTCTTAGGAACAGGAGGGAAGGTCGAGGACAGAGTGGGGGTTTGTTGAGGACATGTGTCTGTGGAGCTGGGACCCAGGGCGAAAGAGGGAAGCAATGGAAACCTGCCTTGGGGTGTGAAAGTTTTTTGTGGACTCCCTGTGTGGTCTTCACGGAAAGGCAGGGGGAGTAATACCAGTTCCTGCCTGCAAGGGCTGCGGAGGCGTGAAGCAGAGACGGTGGGTACATGGGTGACACATATGACAGGCCACCGTTTTGCTGACAGGGCATCTGGGTGGAGTGTGTGGAACGGCGCCTGAGCACTGGAGGATGCCTGGTCAATGCTGTTTCTGCCCCTCCTGCCCCTCCTTGCCCTCCTCCTGCAATCCGGTCCTCTCTTCCCCTCTCTCTTCCTCCCTCCTGCCTGTCCTCCTGGTGCCCCTCATCTCCTCCTCCCTCTCCTAGGGTCCTTAACCTCCTCCTTTCTCCTTCTCTGATTGCTTCTCTTCCTACTTCACCCTGGAAGAGTTGGCTCTAGGTGACAGCAAGGCCTGTTACTTGTCACAGCCAAAGTACCTCCAGCCCCCTGCTGTTACCGACCTTTGCTCTGGCCTTCCCTCTGCGCAAAGGCTCCCCAGGCCCCTCCTAGGTAAGGCCCACCTAAGCTTCAGAGTTCAGCCCCAGCTGCACACTCTCCTGTCTTCCCACGAATCGCCCGACAAGTACCATGGGGTCCCCCCAGTTGGCCCCATTGGTCACTGTGCTGGACACCCCCAATCTGCATTTACCAGTCTCCACGCTCCGCGAGGGTGGGGCCATGTCTGCTGTCCTTCCCTGGGATTCCTGCAACCCCGAGGCGTCCTTACTGCAGCAGTGACCAATTCTACTTTACACCAGGGCAAATCTAAGTCAGCAGGAAGTGTGGACTTTGCAAACAGACCTAGGTTTGAGCTGCTTCCATGTTGAGAGACAGTATGGCTTCAGGTAACTTACTGCTCTGAGTCTCAGTTTCTTCATTTGTAAAATAGGAATGAGGTGCACTTCTCGTGGACTGCTATAAAGAAGAAATGAGGTTTTTTCTATTTTGTTTTGCAGCACTGGGGATTGAATCCACAGTGCTCTGCTACTGAGCTACGTCCATAGCCTTTCTTACTTTTTTCTTTTCTTTTTTTTTTTTTTTTTTTTTGAGAAGGATTTCACTAAATTTCCCAGGCTGGTCTTGAATCTGTGATCCTTCTGCCTCAGCCTCCTGAGTTGCTAAAATGACAGGCAAACAATACTGTGTCCAACTAAAAGATTTTTTTTTTAAGCAGAAAGAGAAAGAGGATCAGTTTTATTTATTTTTCCATCTGATTTTTGTTTTTCCAGCACTTCAATGTGTATATGGTGCTGGGGATCAAACCTAGTTCCTCACACATGCCAGGCAAACACTACCACTCAGCTACCTCTCCAGCTCTGAAATAGATCTTATATCAAATTCACACCCACACAGTCCCCTTTGAAGTTTCATTCGCATAGTATTATAGAAGTTATGAATCAGCGCGTACTTTCATGATTTCATAGATAATGTGATTTAATGGTGCTGTATAAAGGCCCAGGACCATCAGCAGACTTGAGTCTCTCCTAGTTCTGCACCCTCCTGGCTACTGATCTTTGCTCCGGGGGCCTTCTGGAAGGCTCCTCCACCCCTTTCCCAGGTAAGGCCCACTTGGGGGTTGCACCTGGTTGTGTGATACGAGCCAAAGTCAGGGTGACTGAGACCAGTAGGAGTAAACTTCTATAATGTTATTTGCTTATTATATACTGTTTTGCAAATTTACTTTAAAAGAAGATTTTAGAATACTACAGTAAATCTGCAAGTAGAAGGTAACAGCAACAAAACCCAGGAGCATGAAAAGAAAGCTGTTAACTAAAATCCTGCCCGGTGCTCCTACCTGTCAAGGCTCAGCCAGGGCCTTTCCATGCTTTGCAAAGAAGGGAGTTGGGCAGAGGTTGGCACATGCTGGAGAGAGGGTACACGCCGGCACTCAGACGAGACATGCGGCGTGCTCGCAGGACCGTGAGCCTCCATACAGGCCCAAGGGTGTCACTGTCACTTGGTGTCATGTGTGCAGGTAGCACTCAGCCTGTGGGGATACCCCTGGGTCTCATTTCCCACTTTGGAAAGCACTGAATTCCATCAGTGACCTGGAGGGGACCTTCAGGTCACCTGCTCTACCTGTCATTTGGGGATGGATGAGCTGTGCCAGGTGTAGAAGAGGCTACTCATGCCCTTGACCCAGGGATGGGCCTGTGCCTGACAGGGCTTGTGCCATGTCACGACCTCTGGCTGGAACCTGGAGACTCCCCCAGTGTGGCCGTGGAAGTCCAACCTCCGCTCACTCACAATCCGCCTTCATGGGCTGTGCTTTGATTTTTTAATGTGGTCCTGGGGTTGAACCCAGGGCCTCACACACGCTAGGCAAGCTCTGTACATTGAGCCTCAGCATCAGTGACCTTTAGAGAGGGTATATCACCTATAAATAGACTAATTTCCTCCAAAGCACTCCTTTCGCTCTGTTAGACTTAAAATGAAAGCGAAGCCCTTCCTTCCCATCGGTCAGAAGCGGTAACACATGCGGCAAGCTCAGCTCGTACCGCTTCAGCGCCACAGAAGAGACTGGCTGTGGATTACGCTTTCTTGAGGTGCTTCGTGTGGGGTCCTAGGCATTGAACCCAGGACTTCAAGCATGCTAGGCAACTGCACTGCCTCTGAGTTATGCCCTCAGCCTTTTCTTTCTTTTTAAAAATTATTTCATTACAAGTCTGTAATCCTAGTGACTTGAAAGGCTGAGGCAGGAGGATTGCAAGTTTGAGGCCATCCTGGGCAATTTAGCAAGACTCTGTCTCATTACAAATTTTTAAAAAGGATAGGGATGAAGCTCAGTGCTAGAGTGCCCCTGGGTTCAGTTCCCTGTACCACAAATAAATTATTTCATTTTGGGACAGAGTCTTATTAAGTCTCTAAGGCTGGCCTCAAACTTTCGATCCTTCTGCCTCAGCCTCCTGAATAGTTTGGATTTTTGAGGTGTGGGTTTTTGAGGGTTTTTTTTTTTTTTGAGAGTGGGACAGTGAGAAAGAGAGAATCAGTTTTATTTAGTTTTTCATGTAGCCTTCATTGTTCCGACACTTCATTGTGTACATGGTGCTGGAGTTCAAACCCACAAATTCGTGCATGCAAGGCAAGTACTGTAACTGCTGAACCACTACTCCAGCCCCTGAGGTTTGTTTTTTGTTTGTTTTTTTTTAATGAGGCAGATAAAGGTGAATAGCAGAGAAAATTTCAATTTAACATGGAGATTATACCCAAAGAAATTAAAACAAAATGTAGAAGTTTAAATCATTATCTTCATGCAAGCAAAAGGTTAGAACAAACTAGTCCATTTAGACACTTGGATCTTTTTGTTTCTCTCCTTTTTATTTTTATTTTTTATTGTTTGGGTACTGGAGATTGAATCCAGAGGCCCTCTACCATTGAGCCACATCCCCAGACCTTTTTATTTTTGGCTTTGAGACAGGGTCCTGCTAAGTTGCTGAGGATGGGCTTCGAGTTGAGATCCTCCTGCCTCAGCCTCCTGAGTCACTAGAATTATAGCATGTACCACCACTCCTGTTTCTCTTCTTCCCAAATTCACCTCTGAACTGAATTAAATTCCACAGTCTTTCCATGAGCCTTAGCCCACCTCCCCCATTTCAAATCTCTGAGTGGCAGATCCAACAAGCTTGGCACAGCATTGCTTAGAATTACCTCTACTTGCCTAGAGGTTGTATTTGGTGCACGCATCAGCTGTTGCTACAAAACTGCCTGCCCTGTCCAACCTCGTGCTTAAAATAACCAGCGTTTATTATTGCTCAGGCATCTCTGGCTCAGTGGGGTGGTTCTTGGCTTGCCCAGGCTCACAAGTGTACTCTTAGCTGAATATCAGGTGGGAAGCTGTGTTGCTCATCCCAGCCCTGATGATTAAGTTGTTTTGGCTTCTTGGCAGGGCTGTGGTCTTCTCACGCTACCCCCAGCCTCTTTCCATCTGGGACCCTCAACAGAAAGCTTGGGGGGCTTCCCATGGACCCAGCAGGTATTACAGGAGTCCTTTCTGTGAAAGTCCACCACGTTCACCCTTCTAACCACAGTTCCTTCCGTTTTCCTCCACCTTTTGGCACACATGGAACCGTGAACACCTTGTCTGCCTCTGCGAGGGACTGGTAAGCCATTGAGAGGAAGGGGCACAGTGACTTTCCTCTGCTGGGTCCCCAGTGTCCAGACCAATGAATGCATTGTGCACAGCAGGTGCCCTGGAAGTATTTGAGGACTGTGATAAACAAGGAGCGAATGATGGGAGTCCTTGCTGAAACCAGGGAGGAGGCAGAGCGAGGTCTTGATGACCCCAGAGCAATAACATAAGTGGAATTTCCCTTAATTTTGTTCTGTCATTTTAAGCCCCAGGGAGCCCCAGAGAATTCACAGCTGCCGTGGTCTGGTGGACTCAGTTTAAGAGGGACACAGAAAGGGTCTGGAAGGGTAGCTCAGCGGTTTCGGTGCTTGCCTGGCAAGCATGAGGACCTGGGTTCAAATCCCCTGCACCACGTACACAACTAAGTGCTGGAGCAACTAGGGCCATGTGAAAAACTAAATAAAATTGTTCCTCTCTTTCTCTATCTCTCTCACTGTCCCTCTCTCTTTAAAAAAAAAAAAAAA
>PVKS010011023.1:0-57987 GCA_004027875.1 Aplodontia rufa
TACTAAAAAAATCAAATACGGTAAAATAAATCTATCAACATCAAAGGTTCTTTAAAGAAATATACTCTCTTAAAAGTCTTGTATAAAACATTCAAGATATATTTTTATAGCTATTACACAGACAGGGATCATCTTACATAGTAATAAATACATAATAGTTTCTTATCAGACACATTACAAAATAATATTTTCAAATGAATTAACTTCATAAGTCCCAGTAAACACTAAAGAAAAAATTAGATATATGTCAAACAATGTCATAATTCCCAGTCACCACCAAATTAAAAATCAGAATTCTTCTAAGTAGTCACTAAAACAAAAACATTTCTCCTTGGAAACGAGCGTTTTAATGTGAATTGCTCCTGTGCCCACTGAGTCAAGTAACTGCTTGACTAGACCAATGATGTCAATATTTCACAGAGTACAAGAAGGGCATATTTCACAGGTACCAAGCACAGGCATAGCAGAGAATAAAAGATCTACATTTAAGGCACCCCTGTACCCAAGAAAAAGTGAGTGAAAGTGTGTGCAGGAAGGACGGTACAGGACATTGACCGCTACCAGCTATGAACTACACTATTAAGCCAAATTATCTCCTGTAGGTGGAGATAGTAAGGAGGGTTCCTGACCTCTTAAATACGATATAATACTGTACACAAAGGTCCACCATACCAATTTGGATGAATAACAGTTTCTTTTATTTTTTGGGGATTGAACCCAGGGATGCTTACCCATCAAGCCATAGTCCCAGCTCTTTTTAGAGACAGCGTCTTGCTAAATTGCTTATTAGGGCCTTGCTAATTTGCTAAGGCTGTCTTTGAACTTGTGATTCTCTGGCCTCAGCACCCTTATTAATAGGTTCTTTTTATTTATTTTTAGAGAGAAAATATGATTTTTGTTTTTCCTCCATTTTGTTGTGTATGCGGTGCTAGGGATGGAACCCTGGCCATCACACATGCCAGGCAAGCACTCTACCACTAAGCCACCTCTCCAGCCCCTAGGTTCTTTTTATTTTTTATTTACTTTTTTTAAAGAGTGAGAGAGGGAAAGAGAGAGAGACAGAAAGAAAGAGAGAATCAATCTTATTTATTTTTTCATCTGGCCTTTGTTTCTCTGACACTTAGTTGTGAATGTGGTGCTGGGGTTCGAACCCGGGTCCTACTGTGCACACCAGGCAGGCACTCCAACCACAACCACTAGCCACCTCCCCTAGGTTCTTTTTAAAGGTAATGAGGCCCATATGGTTTCACCTCAAATTATAAAAAATCACAAATTCACTTAAACTTCATATGCAATAACTTGAAAACTCACCTCATCTTTCTCATTTTTCAGGAGCTGATGCAAATTCCTGTTCTTGCATTGTAACTGTCTGTCTCTCTCCTGAAGCCCAATCATTTCTCTTCTGGAGGTTTCCAGTTGTTCCTAAAACATTTGCATGCCATTTTGACTCAAAGTAACATAGGATTCAGAACAAGTAAATTCTTAAAAGTCAGTAACAAGTAGTACACAGACTAGTTTGTTAGCTAAAAGTGTAGTGGCACACAAAATGTTTACTTAAAGCAATTACTATAAAGCTCAATACTTTAACAGCATTTTCTAACTTTACATATCAAATTCTATTTCATTTAAATTCCAAATTTTCTATGTACAATAAAGGAACTTCAAAATGGTTCCCTTGAAAGACTTTCTACTTATTCCATGATGCTGCCATTGAACACGTTGAAAATTTCTTGACTTTTTTATTTTTACTCTACAGAACACTTTTGAAGATCTCCTCAGCTATAACATCATCACCCCTCCTTTGAGAACACATTTAACTTTGAGAAAGAGCCAAGTGACTCAGAGCTAAGTCTGAAGAAGGATGGGAATACTACCCTTGACACTACCTTAGTTCATGTCCAAAACCTCTGCAAAGATTCTTGACACCAAGCTTTCTGAGCCCCCTACACCTCCATCCTGAATATAAATATGCACTCCACCAATAATTTCTCCATCCCACAGCCAGAATGACATTTACAAATGTCTTCTTCCTGTTTACAACTCTTCAGTGCCTCCATTTCTGAACCACGCTTTTCATAACCACTCTCACCACTCTTCATACTGTACGCACCCTAGTCCCTACAGAGCTATTTGTGGTTCCCTGACAGTGAAATGCTCTTAAGCTGCCACACTTTAAACCAAGTTATATGCTCTGCCTGGAAGGTCTTTTCCGAATGCTAGCCGATTTGGACTCATTCTTCACCTCTCAGATCAACAGTTCCTGTTCTGTGAAGTCTGCCCTCACCTCTTACAACAATAAGAAATGAAGCAAATAGTTGTGGTTCACTGTGTCTCACTCCACTCCACTGCAATCTCCTAGTGCACAGGAACTGGAGTTTCACTCATCTTTGAAACCCAGTGCATAGCACATAAATATTTGATAAAATTTTTGGTCAATAAGTTCAATAAATCATATGGCTAGATTTAGAAAAATTCAAGGGCAATCAGTGACTTTTCCCATTAAATACACATTTCTATCCACAGTTGACCCAACGGAATAGATTTTGGTCTAAGTTCAAATTTCAAATTAGAATATACCCTGGAAAAATATTCTATGCTCTGGGTAGTTCTAATAAATGACTACAACTTAAAGGAAAGTCTCAATAGCTCCAAATTACCAACATGATTATGTGATTAATAAGCAGATAATTATAAGACACATGGCCAAGAGTGCCTAACACAAAAATTCTATCTTCTAGGTTTACAATTCTGAGTTAGCCTAGTCCATAATAAGACATTCCACAGTTGTCTCTAATCTGGATGAATGCTGGATCCACAAGTCACAGCCTTTTTATAAGCTAGAAAATAACAATACCCCCCCCCCCTCCAGCCTACCACAGTTCTCTGGTCAACCAAGATACATGGTTGGATAGTCTATATCCCTTAGGCATACAGGACGTATAAAAATCTAAAAACATTAAAGAGGAAACATACTGTTAGAATGGTACATGAGCTAAGAAAACCACCTCAGTAGCATTAGGTATTGGCAGGCTGGTAAGGGATGGTGCTACTGTGGAACCTCAGAGCTTCTCTAACCATCCCTAAACCTGTCCATGTATAGGCCAACTCTACCCTACTTCTTTTTATAGCACATTTCCTTCTAAATTTTCAAGTATTACATTGTGAAACCCTATTTTCTCATAAAGCTCAGAGTTTAAAGATTCTGAGTTTATTTTTTATTCTGTTTCTAGAAGGGGTCAGGTGGGAACAGGATATACACAAAGAAAAAGGAGAAATGGGTATAGCCCAACAAAAGAAAACATAAAAAGCTAATTTTCTCAGAGCATATAAATACAAAGGTGTTGATTTTCACAAACAAGGAAACCAAATATTAAATAGTATATTTAAGAAAAAAATTAGGCTTGGATCCTCAATACATTACATCCTTAATAATATACAACTATAATATATGTCTTTACTATCCCATAACTTCAAACACCTTGTTCCTCCTCTCCTTTCCCAAGATTTTTTTTAAAAAGAAAATTAAAAGGTGCAAGAGAGAGAGAGAGAGAAAGCAAACCAGAAAACAGTAATGAATGTCCTACATTTTAAGGAAGCAGGTCAATGGCCCTGTGAAAAGAATTTGCTTTTCCCAGAGAAAAGTTTACTACAGCATCTCTCTCTAGTCTTTTCTCTAGAGCTCCAGAACTTCTCTTAGATATTATCTGAACTGTTTTCATTATTGAGCGTTAGTACCTCTGACACACATACCTCAAGAATGAATTGAATCAGCTTCCTAAAACTTTTAAACATCTACTTTATTAAGGAAGATTATAACAGGTAGGGGAATCCTTATTTTCTTTTCCTCAGAATATGCACATTTTCTAAGCTATCATTCTAAAGATTTCACAAGTCACTAAAGTATTCATAAAATCCATGCCTTCAATATAGATATCAGGAAGCAGTATAACTTATTTGTGCAAATTAAGTCTACTTTCGACAGTTTTAAAAAATAAAGCTTTTAAAAATAACCTTAAAATATGATAGTCACTGGACATCTATAGTACTGAATTATATAACAGAGGCACTAAAATACAGATTCACATGCATTTTCTACCTTAAGTTTTGCATAGCAGTTCTGTAGATGGTCCATATCACTTCCCAGTTTCAGATTCTGTGTTTCCACATTTTCCTGAGCTAGAAGGTTCTTCCGCTGAAGTACAAGTAGCTCATTCATACAATTTAAAACAGCAACTATATTTAATTCTCTCTTTGTCTCTTTACTTTTGGATTCTTCATATAATGAAGGAAAACCAAAAGTAGTCAATTCCTGGTAGGAGAAAAATGTTTTCTTAAAAGTTGGTTATCCTTGGGGAGATGTTGGACAAAGGATACAAAATTTCAGTTAGATATAAAAGAGTAAGTTCAAGAGATCTATTGTACAACATGGTGATTATCATTAAAAACAATGTGATGTATTGTTGAAAAAGCTGAGAGTAGATTTTAAGTATTATTACCACAAAAAGTATGAGGAATGAATGCTAATTAATCTGAGCCATTCCACAATGTATACATATTTCAAATATCATGTTGTTTATAAGAAATGTAATTTTACTTGCCAATTAGATTTACAATTATTTTTTAAAAGTTGACCGTCATAGTGGAAACAAAATTTAGAAATATTTTCTAAGACAAACAGAAAAACATCCCAAGATCATTAAGAAAATAGTAAATATCCCAAAAGAATTGAGTTTTTTCTAGATTCTGCTCTACAATCATCTGTGACCTGGAGTAAGGCAATTAAGTTTCTGCACCAATAAAATGAGGATTAAACTCAATGGAGGAGCCTAGGACAATGGGGAGGCCAAGCTGCCCCAAATACAATAGCTAACCTCGTATTGGATTAGATCACCACCAAGGTTCTCAATGAATCTAAGTCTCAGGCCACTGCATAACAACGTACTTGTTGACAGATGTGTTTTACATAACCTTGATATGTTCTATGGTATAACATGATTCATGCTGTTGCTTCTTATGAAAACAAGTTACCTGATCAAGATATGAAATACTCTGTTCAATATTCTCTTCTGTGCAGAAGGCACTGAAAAAGCTGTGCACATTTTTTGATAAAGGTATTGAAGAACAAAGCACTTGCTGTGAGTATAGACTTGATGGAGACATCTTTGTTTCTGAGGTATATTGAGAGATATTTTTACTTTCTGAAAGAATGGATAAAAAGCATTCTCATAAGTAATTTATAAAGCTAATGTTTGGTATTTTCATTATCAAAGATTTAAAATTTTATACACATACGTAGTTAAGAATTTTCAAATAAGGATGAAGCTTTTTTTTTTAAGAGAGAAGGGAGAGAGAAGAAAAAGAATCAATTTATTTTGCTTTTTTTTTTTTAAGAGAGAAGGGAGAGAGAAGAAAAAGAGAGAATCAATTTATTTTTTCATCTGCTTTTTGTTTCTCCAACATTTAGTTGTGTATGGGATGCTGGGTTCAAACCCAGGTCCTTGTGCATACCAGGCAGGCACTCTAATTGCTGAGCCACCATCCCAGCCCCTGGATGAAGCCATTTTTATCTGTGAATTATTTTTTCCCCAAAAAAGATACAATTAAAGTGGTATTCTTAATAGGCATGTTATGTGATGATATAACTTCCACTTCAGGTTTACAAAAACAATACACAAAACACACTTGCTGTTATGGTTTGGACAAAAGGTGTCCTCCAAAAGCTTAATATGTAAGACAGTGCAAGGGCTGAAGGGTGAAATGGTTGGGTTATGATAGCCTTGGCACTGAAGGCTGGTAGGGTGTGGCTGGAGGATATAGGTCATTGGGGATGTGCCTTTGGGATGTATATTTTGTGTGGAGCGAGGAGTCTCTGCATTCTCTTAATGCCTTGACCCACCTTCCCTCTGCCACACTCTTCTGCCATGATGTTCTTCTGCTCCACCTCAAGCCCCAAGAAATGGCATCCACCTTCTGTGGACTGAGACCTCTGAAACCTTGAGCCCCAGAATAAACTTTTCCTCCTAAGACTTCCTGTCAGGTCTTTATGTCAGAGCATTGAAAAAGCTGACTAAAACACTTGTCTACATCACTCAGTGCTTACTGTGATAAAGGAATAAACCAGAGAAACACTAAGTAGCCACTGAATATATTTCAAATGCTTAAAAATTTCACTCAAAAATATTAACAATCCAGTAATCTATCCAAAGTATTGAACCCCACTGATCACAGCACATTCTTAGCCCACTCTAGTAACTTTACTAAAGATAAAAACTGGGAATTTTATAACCATCTATGCCTCTCACTAGTTACATCAATATTTTTGTAACTTTTTGTTGAAAACATTCACCATAACAGTTACTGCTTTGTTTGCCAGTTATTTTAGACTCAGTTAAACTTCTTTGGTTCCCCACTACTTTAGATTCAGTTACCTGCAGACAGACCTGGATCTGTAATAGTCATCCAATCTCCCATAGCAATTTCCAGAGCCAGAATACCTGAGGAACTAGTTCAGCACTGAAACATGTAGACCAGTTGCTGTCACTCTTCTATGTAGGCATCTCCTTAAGAAATAGTGGCCTCCAACTTAAAATATGAAAATCAATATAAAACCAATATGTAACAATTAGCCGTATATGCTTCAAATGAGGATTTGCAACATTTATTCCCATGTAAATTCAGAACATAGAATTTAATAATTATACAAAATATATTACATATACATGTACAAAATATGCAAGGATCAAGATTAAAGGTTCCCTAGTTCATCTAATGGAGTACTCATGCTACTTCTTATATGAGATACATGGTACCTGATTTGACTCACAATATAAATTTAAGGTAAAGCACTGCACTAAGTAACATTTGTATATTGTATATCTCTCTCTTTTTAAGAGTGTGTGTGAGAGTTTGACCAGAAAACTCCCACCTTGCCCCCCACTCATTCCCTCTATATCTACCTCAGGCTATAAGCGGCAGGTGGGGCCCAGACTCCAATGGTTCCCCCTCTGCAGGCTTCTCCTGAATAAACTTGTTACTGTTGAAGAAAAAGAGAGAGAGAACATGTGAGAGAGAAAGGCAGAATCAGTTTTATTTATTTTTTCATTTGGTTTTAGCTTCTCAGACAGTTGTGTATTTGATGCTAATGTTCAAACCTGGGTCCTCACGCATGGCAGGCAAGCGCTCCATTGCTGAGCCACCGCTACAGCCCTTCTATACTATGTCTGTTAAAATAAATTATAATTCTTATTTATGTAGATTAGATGAAAAATGTCTTGGCCAACATTCCTCAATTTTTGTTTTCCCAATATTAGCAAAACTTTTCAAATTTTAATTCCCAGTGTTGTCACAGATATAGGGATTGATGCTATTCAGATAACATTAACTTATACTATTACCAAGCAATCTGGCAATACGTATGGAAAGTCTTAAAAATGAAAAACAGCTTGATCTAGAAACTCCACTTCTAAAATTGTATCCTAATAAAATAATGTATACAAAGATTCATATGCAGTTTGTTCTTTACAATGGGCGTGGGGGGGGATACAGAAGTTCCATACTAGTGGGTTGGGTAAATAATATGATACATGTATAAACAGAACACTGTACAGCCCTGACACAAAATATATAAAACTAGGGAGGCTAATAAACACCTAAAAGGCCAGAAATACAAATGAATAAAGTGGACTAAGTGTAAGACACATAACTCTTTCCTTCTACCATTCATGTTTCCACTTCTCCTCCTCTTTTTTGTTTTGTTTTGTTTTTTTTAAGGAGTGAGGGGGAGAGAGAGAGAAAGAATCAATTTTATCTATTTTTTCATCTGGCCTTTGCTTTGCTGACACCTTAGTTGTGAATGCGGTGCTAGGGTTCAAACCTGAGTCCTCACACATGCCTGGGGGGCACTGTAACTGCTGACTCCAGCCCCCATGTTTCCACTTTAGAGAGAATGGAAAAGTTTCTCTATCATAAGAAAAACAATTCAAGAGAAAATGTAAATGGCATCTGGCAATAGATTGCAAAGTCAGGGACAGAGGGAGGAGGGGAGGAGACTATATGGAAGCTGGGGAACATGTGCCAACACTTCAGACAGCTGCTTCTCCACTAAACTAACTAGTCAAAAGAGAAAGCAGGTCCTATGTTGACAAATTTAGAATTTTCAGAGATGTTAGAATTAAGAACTTTTATGTGGAGTCTCCATTATTTTTAAATGGTAGAGGGGATGTGAGAACCTTCTGAGGTACCCAAAACATTATATTACTTAATCACATGGGCATATATATAAGCACATTTCATCAAGTTGGTCCTGTCTGTAAGGTGAAACTCAAACACCAAGTAACAAGCCAAATAAAATGTATCCTCAGGCCAGATCTGGATAGAGGATCAACAGTTCACAACCAGTATCCTCAGTATTTCAGGCTGTGGTAAAATAATCACAATGTGATGTTAAAAGTTAGATGAAACTTCATTCAATAAACATTGAGCTCCTACTATGTACCAGACATATTTTTCTAGGCACAATGGAAGCCTTGCTCTCAAGAGGCAATGAATTAATATAAAAGAGTGGTAAGAACTACAAAGAAAGTAAAAACTGTTGAGTTTGGGGATGGGGAATATCTGGGTTAGTAAGGAAGGCTACAATGACATGGTAACATTTGAACTGAGATGGTATCGATGTCCAAAGCGGACAGGTAGAGAAAATAGCAGGTACAAAGACCTGAGATGCAAATGAACTTGGTAAGTACAAAAAACCTAAGCAGCCCAGTGTTTCTGAAGCACAGAGTAAGCAAGGCCAGAGGGTAGGAAGTTGAAGTTCCATGAATTGCAAGGAAACATTGCTGAAGGGATATAGGCAAAAAATAATATGATCTCCTTTAGGCTCCAATAAAGATCACTGACTGCTGAGTAGACACAGGGAGCAACAGCAAAGACTGAAAACAATGAGGGGGCCACTGCCATAGCCCAGATGAGAAGCGTTTCTGAAGGAAAAGCCTTTGGGACTTGCAGATGAATTGATGCGTATACAAAAGAAGAATCACGATGATTTCTAAAGTTATAGGGAAGAATACAATATATACTAATGCAGAGGATGTTATGTGTTATTTTACAAGTCATATCATACATGCATACACCATACATGGCTATCCAGTCTACTCCTGTGCTTTGGTAAGGAAGGGTACCCTGATCAATTTCGTACTTCCCACTGTCCTCAAAAGGGTCTTTCAGCAACAGGATAAAGGTTGAGTTTACACCAAGTAAGAAAAACATCAATTTTACTTCTGGCTTTCAGAGACAGCTGCAGTAAGTAAAAAAGGTTGCAAGAGGCAATGAACCATCTGCTTTAATGTAGCTCTGCTTTGGGTAAATTAACCTGAGTCCAAGTTTCTCCACTAGTAAATTACCGTAATAATGGCACTTACTACATAAATTTCCAGAGGATTAAGACAATGTAGAAAATATTTGGCACACTGCTTGGCATATGGTATATATATAATATTAGTTATCATCAACATTTAGACACAGGACTGCATGGAATAAATGACAGGGGATTCTAAATCTGTAACAAAATACACATGTGCTTTTATAAAAGTTGAACACAGATCTTTAGAAGATCTACAAATATATCTTTATAGACATATTAGCAGTGTGCTAATTCTTTATAATTAATAAATTTGAAGGAGGAACAAAAAGAAAATAAAGGTATCTTTTCAAGATCTTTTTGTTGTTTTATGAATGTGTGTGAAGATATGTGTAGATAAAATACAATAGCGCAGTCTTTTCTCCTGATACTGAAAGACTAAACACCAAAATGTGTCTATCACATATTCATTCTTCAAAAGTATAACTTAAACCAGTTACTCTTTCTCTACGATTTTACCTCTTCAGTGTCTATTAGGTTTAGACAGTGAATTGTTCCCTGTCCTGTTAACTAGAACAACAAACCCTACAGAATACTCAGGTCTTGATAAATGTTCATGATGAAAACCAAGACTCCATTTTAAAGTCCTATGAAACAAACAACTTACCAATTGTCTAGAATTTCAGTATAAGATTTCATGCAATCTAAATTTCCATGAATAAATACAGTTCTGTTCAATGATGCACCAAATTATACACTATGAGATGTGATAAAAAGAAGTTATCCAATCAATTTTTTCAAGAAAGGAGACTTAGGGCCACTTCCAGCTTAGCCATGGGGGCTAATGCTACCACCAAACTGTCGCAGCTGCTACTGCTAGAGCTTGTGGACAAGTGTACAGGATCAAGAACTCACATTGCGGGGCTGGAGCGGTGGCTCAGCGGTTTCGGCACTTGCCTGGCAAGCACGAGGACCCGGGTTCAAACCCCAAGCACCACGTACACAACTAAGTGTTGGAGCAACTAAGGCCATGTGAAAAACTAAATACAGTTGTTTCTCTCTTTCTCTGTCTCTATTACCGTCCCTCTTTCTTTAAAAAAAAACAAAAGAATTCACATTGTGATGAACAGTGATTAGGAAATTGCTGGGACCTTTCTAGGATTTGATGACTTGGTCAATATGGTGCTGGAAGATGTCACTTAGTTTGAAATCACACCAGAAGGAAGAAGGACTACTAAATTAGATCAGATTTTGGTAAATGGAAATAATATAACAATGTGGTTCCCGGAGGGGAAGGACCTGAAGTATGAATGAATTTCCTTGACTTATACCCATTTTGTTTTATAATGGCAACAAAATAGATTCAACTCTTTTAATGTTTAGATTCTCTAAAATTAATTTTCCCATTAAAGGGAAATGCTTTTTTCTAAGTTAATCATGATTATCTTGGAAAAAAGAAGAAATTAGGTTGTTTTCCGAACACTAAAAAATTAAGGTGTTTTTGGTTAACTGTTATTTATTACACTACAGTGGCCCGGGGAACAAAGACTGTAATTGCTTTGCCATTTACATTCCTGTCATTTTATATCTGTTTGCATCCTCATTAATATTACAATTTGATTTTCAAACAATGATTCCAAACAAAATAAAAAATTTTGATTTGAACAGGTACATTAAAGTACCTGAAATGATCAGTTTGAACTCTTAAAAAAAGAAACAAGAAAAAAAGAAAGAAAGAAAGTAGACTTAGGACTCCTAATCAACATACACGGGAAAACCAAGAGGCTAATTCAAGGTGTTGTATTCCAGCTCATAGCTAAAATTTCATTGATGATAGTTGCAAATATTTTTATGAAGATGTTTAAGTCGAAATTAATTTGAAAAGAAAAACAGTAACAGAAGCATTCTGCTTTGCATAAACTTAATACCATCACAAGCCCTGCCACCTGAAAGTTTCAAGAGCACCAAGGACTCCATGACAAATCTGGCAACGGAACACAAGTTCATACTTCTGACCGGCCAATTCCGAGCAAACCATTACATATTGGTCATGATTATTCATGACAAATCAAATAAGAATAAACTTAATTAAAACTTGAAGAATAAAGACTTTAAATACCTTGTAAAAGCCATTTCAATCATCTACAATTGTTAGGAACAATGTTGAAATACACTAAAACAAGAAAAAAAACCCTATAAATTAATTCATAAAGAAGAATCCTTTTTCTCCTTTTCTTAACCCCAGAGACATTGTTTTGTTCATTACAAATACGAAACACGGGGGCTGGAGCAGTGGCTCCGTGGTTACGGCGCTTGCCAGGCATGCGCAAGTACACAGGTTCAAACCCCAGCACCCACATACACAACTTAACGTCAGAGCAATAAAAGCCATGTGAAAAACTCAATAAAAAATTGATTCTCTCTCTCTCTCACTGTCCTTCTCTCTTAAAAAAAAAATAGGAAACATGTATACAGCCATAAACTTCCCCATTTGAAATAATTCTCAAAATCATTTCAATCAACAGACTTCATGTTAGAAAATCTTTCTAATTTTAATAAAATGGCAATAATTTCGATAAGAAAAATTAAATCCCCATTTTTGAATAGCAAGTGCTTTACTATGTCTTCCCTACATGTTTCAGTAGGTTCTAAAGTATCAATGCCACACACAATATGTGAAAAACAAGCAAGAGTATTCCAGTCTTTTCTGCGAAAAATGATTATGCACAGCTTAAGAATGGCATTTTCTAGGCTAGAATCTGGACAGAGAACTTTGAACTTAATATCGAACCTTTTCTGAAATAAAATGAAGATCTTACTAAGTTTTACAAATCTGTCATTCTTCATTGTCAAAGTATTTTATTTCATATATATATATATATATATACACACACACACACACACACATATATATATTGTATCAAAGACGGGAAATTAGAGCTCAACAAGTTCACCAGGACTGCCCAAGGTCATGCTTCTGATTGGTTGTGAATGTGGGTACAAATCTTAAGTTTTCAAAATCCTGTGCTCCTTTCATTCAATCATCCTTCAACCTTTCAACAATGTACATACAAATATATAACAACTGAAAATAGAATGTAACCACAAAGATTTCCATCAGGTTTCTTTAAAAAATTGAGTTCTTGTAATCCATTTTAAATGATTTCACTCAGAGCACACATTCTGACATGAACGCATCCTATTGAGACACACCTGTAAATTCATTTCTGCTTTCCCACAAACAACTTCTTTCTCATTTATAAACCCTTTCTTATCCTAGAATAAACATTAATGCAGCACTGAAACTAACTTTACAAACCTCATCAAAAACATTTGCAATCTTAAGCTAATTACATTTGTTCTTTTCTATCAGAAAAGTTCCTACACAAGAGAGAGAGGGGCAGTGAGAGAGAAAGAGACAATCAATTTTATTCAGTTTTTCATATCACTTTCATTGCTCTGACACTTTGCTGTGTACATGATGCTGGGGTTCGAACCCACATCTTTGTGCATGCCAGGAGAGCACTGTAACCGCTGAGCCACCCACCGCTCCAGCCCCAGGACTCAGATTCTTAATACACATCAATACCCTATAGAGCTCTGGGGTAGGCAGCTTGTAAGGCATTCCTGCTCCTGACGTAAATACCTTTGGGTTATTCTGTCCTTTAGTATGGGCTGCATTTAGTGATTCGGTTCTAACATAGAAATGCAGCAGAAGTGATGTGCTTTCACTTTGAAAATTAGGTTATAAAAAGGGTATGGCTTTCATTGTTTTCCCCTCACACTCAGTTGTATATGTGGTGCTGGGGTTTGAACCTGGGCCCTTGGGTGTGCCAGGCAATGCTCTACTGCTGAGTAGCCTCTCCAGCCCATTGCGGTTGTTTTTCTTTACTGTTTCTCAGATCTCTCTGAGGAAAGCAAGCCATCATGTTCTGTCTGAGTAGCCCAATGAGGCCAATGTAACAAGGAACTGATGTCTGTGGCCAACAGAATTTGAGCCCTGCCAAGAATCATGAATAAGTTTGGAAGTGAATCTTACCTCACTCAAACCTTGAGATGCCTGCCAAAACCTTGATGGCAACCGCAAGAAACCCTAAGTGAAAGGCATGCTGCTAAGTTGTGCTCAGATTCCCCACTAACAGAAATCGTGAGACAGTAAATGCTTGTTACCTTAAATTGTTAAATTTTTGAGCAATCCATTACACAGTAATAACACATTTATACATGTATATTTATATATATATGTATATGTATGTTTTTGAGTCTCTTCTAAAACTTACTCTATAATTTGCATGTTTCCTGCTGAAAAAACTAAAAATGATATCATAAACTCCAAATGTAAATGATCAGATTTATGATAATATCATCCACTGTTACAATTAATCATTCCACATTATAGTTGGATACCTCCTCTACTAGTTTATGAACTTCTAGGGAGGGGGATAGCGAATGTACTCATCTTTGTAGCCACATTCCTGAAATATACAGGTGCTCAATAAATCTCTACAATGAACTGAGTCCCACATATGACACTCACTTTGGCTTCTGTGCCTACAGCTATGTCTTCTTTCACTCATCCCAAAACTAATACTTTTTCACAACACAGCTCAACCACTATCAATCCCTGCACACAGCCTTCTCCAACTACACCAGCACACAAAACTCTACTCTTTAGCCCTCCACAATTTCCCAGATATGCTAAGTACCATATATTTACAGTTCTGTATTCCCTCCCACCAAGCTTAACAGAACAATCACTGAATACCCAAGTAAATAATTGATCACAGATATGTTCATTCTGGCAAGCAAAGGTGGATAAAGGAAAACCCCAAAAGATGAATCAATCCTTTGAAAAAAAGGCAATAATCTTGATTCCTATTTCTCCTATCCTTGTTTTCTCCCCCAAATATCTCCTAATATCTAAACACTGAAAAAAGTTCAGCAGAAACACATTACCTTGATTACAAGATTCCCTTCACACCATCCGTTGTTTTAAGTATTCTTTTCAAGTTTATTTGAAATTCAGATTTGAGATACCTGATTTGTATACCTAATCAGAACTTTAGAACGAACATCAATCAAGTATCAGAAAATAATTGTATATAGTAACATACCATCTGGGCTTCTAAAATTGCACTGGATTTTTTTTAACAAATAGCTAAAATTTTTTTGTTAAAATATTACAAAGTTACAGTCATCAAATTATTGAGTTAAGAAAGTAAACGTCAACTAAATCTTTTTTTAAGAGAGAGAGAGGGACAGTGAGAGCGAGAGAACAAGAGAATCAATTTTATTTAGTTTTTCATGTGACTTTCCTTGCTCCTACGCTTTATTGCGTTTGTGGTGCTGGGGTTTTAACCCACGTCCTAGTACATGCCAGGCAAGCGCCATAACCTCTGAGCTACCGTTCCGGCCCTTAAAACTAAATCTTTAAACATTAGTCCTATCTTTCACATTCAGTCATACTTTAAATGTTACTCTACTCAAAACTAAATAAATTATGATTATTTAAAACATTAATATCACCTTCTACTATTACTGTTCCAAAAGGGACTACAGCTTTCAATTCCATTACTAATACCAGTAATTGAGGTGAACCTATCAGTATGGAAACACACTAAATTAAAACTCTTAGAAAATCTACAAATTGGGCTGGAGTGGTGGCTCAGCAGTTATGGCGCTTGCCTGGCATGCGCAAGTTTGCGAGTTTAAACCCCAGCACCATGTACACAGCTAAGTCTCAGAGCAATAGAGGCCACATGCAAAACTAAATAAAATTGATCCTGTCTTTCTCTCACTGTCCCTCTTTCTTAAAAAAAAAAAAAGAAAGAAAGAAAGAAAGAAAATCTACAAATCCAAAACCTATGAATGATTTTATTTGCATGGGATAACAGTATAGTTTCAACAAAAATATATTATTCACAAATAAAATTTTAATACATACCAAAATAACCAAAACTCAAAAAATGCTGTTTTCCTAATAATTTGCCTTCTCATTGAGTTTGTGGCTATCAGGTGGCTTCACAGTTGGGAACCATAGGGCAAACAATGTATGCCTCCCTCACAGGATTGGGTCAACAGACTGGGGTCATATTCTGATTTAGGTCACTTACTATAAGACCATTTCTCCAAGCTGGCTTCCTGATCTGTAGAACAGAAGTGAAAATACCTATTTCGTAAAGTTATCAGTGTTTAATGTGGTAACAGGTGGAAAACTGAGCACAGACTACTAATTTAATAAATACATGTGCCAGGTGCTGTTTATATATATCATAAAGTCAGTCCTCACAACAACACAGTGTTATCATCTTGTTGCCCTTTCCACAGATAAAGAGATGGAAATAGAGATCAGGCAATTTGCCCAAGGTCATAGAGCTAGCAAGGAGAAAAGCCAGGATTCCAACCCCACCCTAGAGTACAGAGCCCATTCTCTTAACAAGTGTCCTGGCCTGTGGTGGGGGAGAGGTTCAGGAAGTGGTCCCTCCTACTACTTCCCCTTTAAAGACAGAACTCTCATCTTCCAACTGGGCAAAGACAGCATAAAACAGTGCAAAGACACAAATTATGGTAAAACATTTCATGCATGCCCGTTTGGGCTGAGGAATACAATCAGTAAAGCTCCTGGCCAACACTTGCCATTACAAAGCTATCTTAGATTAGGAAACAGAGAGCTTACATACTTTCCTTAAACTCCTTATATACCCTTCAACAGATTATTGCTGCAGGATGAGACACAGTACAGTATAATATAAAATCACAAGATCCAAAGTCAGACCATCTGTTCAAACACTACAGTTCCACCACTTACAAACTAGGTGATCCTGAACAGAAATCTCTGGGTCTCATTTTCCTCATCTGCAAAAGGGGGATAAAAAGTCTTTACTGCAAAGGATTGTTATTGTGATCAAATAGTAAAATTAGTTAATAATTAATAACTTTTAAAAATAAACTTAGACATATAAAGGACTTAAAACGAGGTCTTAAGTAAATGCTAAGTGCTCAATAAATGTTAGTATTATTAGCTATTTTACTAACCTGAAATGATTTCCATAATTTCTTGGGTAATTAAAAAGATTGTAGAATACCTAACATGATTTTATTCAGTCTTTTAAAAAATCCCAAACTGCATGTGATAAATAAATTTATACAAATTCTAGTCTATAACTCTAGAAGTTTGCAAATGAACAAAAAAACTAAAAGGAAAGACCAATCTAGGAGTAAAAGGGTGAGAGGGCAGTACTTTCATTCTATTCTTCATGCACGTATACACACACAAATACTATAGACAATTTTTACCTTTTTTTGTTCTTTCTGAATTGTCTGTAAGTGAATGTGTTTTCATATGAGATAACATGGTGGCACATTAAGGGCAGTTACAGTGATACTAAGCAAAAGCAATGGGGAGGAACAGTACCTTTTTTCAAAAACCAAACAATGTTAAAAAGGCACAAGTAAAAAAATGTATAAAATATTTATTATCAGATGAGTCGATCTACAGTATCTTAACACACAAAAGCAAGCAGCCCTATTGGGCAAAAACTGGCTAGAATTTATATGAATGCCCTAGAGTTGTGCAGAAAATTGATTATGTAGGGGAAAAAAACTTTACCAGAGGTCTACAAAAATTTGAACTGGACAAATTTTTCCACTAATCAATTATGATTCTAGGACACATATTCAAACAAGTGAGCAAACATAATTGACAAGGATGTTGTAGATTGTAGCATTATTTTTAATAGCAACAAACTAGAGACAATCTTAATAGGCGTCATAGAGAAATAGCTAAAACCCAATACATATGGTATAGTAAAAAGTCCAACTCTAGGATAACTAAAGAATAAAGTAGGTCTGCATGCACAGAATTAAAAAAAAAAGTTATGGGGGCTTGAGAAGTGGCTCAGTGGTAGAGCACTTGCCTGGCATGTGCGAGGACCAGGGTTCAATTCCCCAGCACAAAATACACAATTAAATGAAGGCGGAAAAAGATGAAAAAACAATAAAATTCTCTCTTTCCTTCTCTATTAAAAAAAGTTATGAATTAATGAGTACAGTATGGTTATGATTTTTGAAAAATCAAGCTACATATACACTTATGAGAAAAGTTTGAAAATTACCAATTGTTACAAAACACCATTCCTGGGGATGGGAAGGTTGGGTATGAGGAGGGGTCAAAGACCAGGTCTTCATTTTACACAGCTTGAATGTTTTAGGAGCCATGTATAACACTAACATTTTTAGAGGAAGGGGGTTCAAAAGCAGAATTAAATGCAATCATTTGAGCACTCCTGCCCTGTAGAGGAAATCTCAGCTAAAGCAAATGGCAAACTCCTCCAAATCAAATGCACTTCTTGCATGTATTCCATGTAATTGCGGATATTTGTGAGCAAAGATAACGCAGTTCACACGATGCCCTGCTATCGAAAGATGTCTATGAGAATGTCTGTGGCACCTAGCCCATCAGGGACGAGGGACCAGAAACAAAGAAGCCCGATTTTCCCCAACTGCTGTGAAGAAAAGTCACAGAATGCCAGCAGACTTAGAGCAAAGGTAGACTCTGCACTGGTGCAATTAACAATCATCTTCACAGGAGGAAGGAGACTGACTTATTTACAACCACTACCACCCGCTTCAAAAAATAAGATTTTACTCTGTTAATCTATGAATTAAGCAACTAAAGTGTATTTCTGATTCAAGGGAACAGTTCATTAAATCATATAAGGTACGCACGTAAGAAGAGTGTATGCACACCGATATTTCGTTATTTACTGACTCAGTGTCAGGGCCTTTGGTTCTAAGCAACACTTCCTTCATTTACTGAGCAACCTGACGAGTCATAATCTCCTTGTGCTTCACCAGTTTCCGCATCTGTTGTATGATTTTTACATTTCTCATGGGACCAAATATGGAATTGAGTATAGCTATTTATATTAAAGATTTCTTCTCAACATTTTTTAAAGGTTTTTTTTTTTTTAAAGAGAAAAGGACAGTGAGAGAAAGAGAGAGAGACAGAGACAGAATCAATTTTTATTGAGTTTTTCACAAGGCTTTCGTTGCTCTAATACTTAGTTGTGTACATGGTGCTGGGGTTTGAACCCATGTACTCATGCATGCTGGGCAAGCGTCATAACCGCCGAGCTACCACTCCAGCCCCTCTTCTCAACATTTTTATAACAAAATATACACTTACTATCTTTACAACCCAATATTTAGTAAAAAAAAAAAATTCTAATTTTAATAAAAATTAATCATATACCACTTCCTTGGTACAACTTTAAGTATTTTACATTAATTCATTTAATCTTACAAATAATTCAAATACTTTCCCCCCTTACAGATGAGGAAACTGAAGCCCAAGAGTTTTCTCGCCAAAGATCACACAGCTATAATACAACAAAAGTTAAGACTCAAACCCTGGTAGTCCAGCACTTTTACCCATGACACTCTGCCATCTTTACTGCAGAAGAGGAGCCTGTGTACACTATACCAGCTGCCAGCTACTGTTTCTGAATAGATACTGACAGGTACTCTTCTCTAGCACCTCACCTTAATGCTAAATTTCAATCAGACAGAAATGATTCCAAATGAATAATCAGAATGTGAACCCTCTAAAAGCAAAGACATATTAAATATAAATACATATATTAAAAGTAGCAATTAATTTTTTAAAAATATCTAGTGACTAGAGAGCCTGAATGCCAGGCTTTTGCAGAATTATCATTCCCCTTCACTTTGTGCTTCCCAAACACTGATCTACTACAGTATAGATCTAACTAATGAAACTTTTCTTCCACTGCGTAAACAGTTCTTGGCCCATGGGCCTGTCCATCGTACTTTGTGTGAGTCATACTCACTGATGATTTTCTAAGATGTAGGTCCCTGTAGAGTGATATTTTAAAACTCTGGATACAGAGCACAAATAACGTTGAAGGTGCTATCTTTCAGATAGGAATGCACAACTAGATTACAATTTACTAAGACTAACAAACTCAAAACAGATAAAGAGCATATGCAGTGGCGGCACCCATAATGTAAGTATCCATCAGCCACTCTTTAGACTATGTATTTTAAAATCATATTTAGTCATAAAAATTTTTTTTGAGGAACAGTGAGAAGAGAGAGAGAGAGAATCAATTTTTATTGAGTTTTTCACATGGCTTTCATTGCTCTGCCACATAGTTGTGTACATGGGTGCTGGGGTTTGAACCTGTGTACCTGTGCATGCTGGTAAGCTGTAAACACTGGAGCTACCATTCCAGTCCCCATAAAATTCTTTAGAACAATATTCTTCCCATCTCCTCCAATGTTTCCAAA
Source organism: Aplodontia rufa (assembly GCA_004027875.1). NCBI lineage: Eukaryota > Metazoa > Chordata > Mammalia > Rodentia > Aplodontiidae > Aplodontia > Aplodontia rufa. The sequence continues at coordinate 19,667 of PVKS010011023.1, forward strand.
ATTAGTTCCACTTTTAGTACAAAAATATTTTTTAGTGTTCACGTATACCAGGAACTATACAAGTAATTATTTTAAAAACTTTGCTTTTTTATCCACCCTCCGCCCCCCCTAATTTTTCAACAAAAAGCAAACACTACTTTATAAATAATATAAAAGATACAGTGAATGGGAAAATTAATGGTGATGGGTTGGCTGGCAGCCAGTGACAATGAGGATGAAGAGAACTACAGAAATCAGACGTGGTGCTTAGTACACAAAGGGGAGGCACTTTCTCATGTGAAAATCTCTTTGGTTCTGATAATATTGTCATTTAGGTAAAGAGAACAGAAGAAAAGATTAATAAAAGCGGGTCTGGAGCAGTGGTTCAGCAGTTGGGAGCACTTGCCTGGTATGCACGAGGGGTCTGGGTTCAAATTGCAGGACCACATACATAACTCGGTGTTGGAGAAACAAAAGCCACATGAAAAAATACATGAAATTGATTCTTTCTCTCTCCCTCTCTCTTAAAAAAAAAAGATTAATAAAAGTGGATTTGAGTGTGTGGAAATAATGAGTTCAGTGCAGATCCTCCTGAGTTTAGAAATGACTTCACCATACATTCAAATGGGGATAAACCCTAGGGCTTGGAGACCAAGAATCATCTGTGCAGATTTAGGAGTCATCAAGTCATCACCCTGCCCTTATATCAGTTCATACTCAAATTATAACACTTTTACATAAAATAGAAATACTACTACACATTTAATAAGTATAACCAATTTCTCCAGGCAAGGTCAGGATACTAACTTATTTATCAAACCATCACAAACCTATGATGTAGGTAGTAATTAACATCTCTCAAAATAAGACAGCTAAGGAACAAGCTTACATTGCTAGTAGTTTGGTGGCCAAAACAAATATCTGATCCGAGAAAATATGAGAAAGTGAAGGAAACATGTGAAACAGGTTAAAAACTGTAAAATTTTAGGACTATTCTGATTGTTTAACTGGTTGCAGTTTAACCCAAAAGCCAATTATGTCTCTACTCATCTTGGAATCCTCACTGCTAGATCCTGATGCTTTTATGCCTTCTCATTCACTTGGATTCTGCACCACATAATAATTTCTTCCAATGGAGCTGTATCTTGTCTTTGAACCTCTAATTCCCATGTCTTAACAGCAGAAGACACAAAGGTTTGTTGTATGATTAATTATTCTTGCTTTTTCTAAAGTTTCTGGGGCCTTCAATAATATATTTTTCAAGTCTAATTGCTATGTAAGTTGCTTTCAGATTATTATTTGGATTGTCGAGGTTCAGAATACTTTTGGACCAAATTACTGATATTGGTGGAAATACTCTTCTAAAGTCAAAAGCAAATATAATTCCCCTAAACAAAAGCCTATTAAAGTTTCCCTATCACTTACTGGTCAAAGTTTATAACACCATTCTTGAACCATATCACTAATACAAACCAACTGGGCCCAACTCTACCTGTAATTCTTTAACCATTAATGGCTGCAAAACGCACTAGCTGCTTGGTAAACTTCTCTTCAGTCAAGGCTCAGCTGAAATTCTCTAATGCCATCCCATATCTGCTTCCCTGTGCCCTTAGGCCTGGCAAGTAGCAGTCTAATAAGTGTTTAACGATTTTTGAAAGAATGATTAAAGCATGATTTGGTAAGTACACTGGTGCTACATAAAATATTGGCCCACCATCAAAAGGCATTAACTCTAGGTTGTTTTCCATCACTAATAAAAGAAATTGCGCATTTCTCTTATTCCATAATTTCATGAATTTGTACCTTCATTACCAGCTAAGCATATCATTAATAAAGACACAAAACAGTTCAACCTCTTTTGTGTCATGAGTAAGGCATGTTCACATCATCATAAAAGTTATAGAAAAATATCACTTAAAAGTTTCTTGTGTTTGAGATGAGTCTCAATGTTACCCAGGCTGATTGCAAACTCCTAATTTCAAACCATCTTCTTGCCTCAGCAGCCCCAGTAGCTAGGATTCTGCATGCGTTACACTACACCCATTTACTGCTCCAAATTAAGTATGTGAAATAAATTATAATCACACAAACCTGGGGTACTGTTTTTTTTTTCGGTTTTTTTATCTGAAGGTACTCAAATGTTTATTTTTATAAAACCTGATCACAGCCAGCTTTGGCCAAAGAGCAGACTTTGTCAGGATTTAGGAAAGCCCAAATATATATAATTTGACCTTGTGCAGGATTTAAGACCTCTGGCAAACAATCTGAACACTTAACATTTTAGTTTTCTTATATATCTGCCTCAGCATGTTTAGAACATAATGTGCTTAACAAGCCTTGTCACAAGGCACAATGTGTGATGAGGTGATCTTCACATTTCATCCTAGAATAACCGGTCTTTGCAGTTATCTTCAAGCTGCTTCACCCACGTTCCTTAATCCTAGGGTTTTATTATCTTCACTGTACAGATGGGGAAAGAGAAGGAAAGGAAGGGTAGAAAATGACCTTGCTTTAGAGGACCAGGAAGCCACAAAAGCCTTCCTTTTAACTGTAGTAGTTCCTAATCCTCTTCTCAAAGAACCATTTTGAGAAACTTTCATTGATAGGAGGCACAATGATGTCAAATATCAATTTTTCTTATTTTAGCTTGAATGAACGAAAAAAGGTTAAGCGTCCCAGTCCTATAGGTTGATAGCTCAAGAATGAAATTTGCTGGATTAACTTTTTGTGGAAGGATCCAAGTTCATAAATCTATCTCTTTCAAATTTCAAGAAAGTTTTATTTAAACTTTAAAGGCACTTTTCTCTCCAGCGCACCCTTTCAAATTTTATGTGTCCTAAATGTTGGGTTATCCAGACCTTTCCAGTTCAAGACCAAATTATAAGGCTGCCAGGATATTCTTCCACCCCACAGTCCCTCCCCTCAACCAGAGTTTCACGGCACCCACTAACCTCTACCCATAATCAACCCAGGACCTACTCTGATGTGAATTGCTAGGGTATCCCTGCGGTTTCAAAGTCCAAGAAGTCGTCACCCTTAGGCTTCTAAACCACCCTCTCACGAGTGCCTCTCCTAAAAATCTTCAACATATTATATGCCAGAAAAAGGAAAGCTCAGTCCTATCATTCAACAAGAACTGTACCGGTGCTGCTAGTAATGAGACTGGCACTCACTACAGACCCTGAAACGGGGATATTAATGCAAGAATTGCTATTGTGTGTGCTGAGATCATAATATTTAGCAGATGCTACTTCCCGGGCCGAAGTGACTTGCATAACCAGGAGATTTGCACAGACTGGAAGGGGTGCAGGGAGCTCACAATTTGTTTTACTGTACTTTACCAATAAATTTCTAAGCCAAAATATTTCTCGAACATGCCTGCCTCTTCGATGATGTAAATTCTTCCTCTACACCTTTAACTAGGACTCTATTGGGGCGGTTTTCCCCAACAGGAGCCACTGGCCACCCACTAACTCATTTTAACGACTGCCTCTTGCGGCTGGCGCTGACAAATCGCAGAAGCCCGCAAGCCCCACCGCCTCTAAGGAGCCACTGCAGCCCCAAATTGGCCAACCCCTCCTCCCCCACGTCTCCACGTCGATCGTCATCCCCTGCCAGGCACCACCCTAGCTCCGTCCCGGAGAAGGTTTGGGGCACCCGGCCCGGAGCCCCCCTCGTGGGCGCAACGTTCAACCGCCAGCAGGAGCGATCCCCGAGCTGGCACCTACCTCCTGCTCCAAATGCGGCGAGGGCCAGCGCTCGACAGCACCCTCTGACGGCCCCAACCGCCGCGGAGCTTCTGGCCGATAAGCGGGGCGCCGAGCAAGGTGCCAGCGCACACCTCCACGCCCGCCGGGGCCCGCCTGCCCCCAGCCCCACCGACCCCAGCGCCCCCTTCCGGGCTGGACGCGTCACAATCCCGCCTGGTGTCGAGCGGCGGGGAGTCACCGCTCGCGGCGTCCTAGCGCGGCTCCCGCAGCCCCGCCGGCCCGCACAGGCGCGGCGGGACGCAGCCCCTCGCGCCGGCCACCCCTCCTCGGCCGCGGGCTCCCGCCTTCCCCGCCCCTAATCGGGCTGCGCTCCGCCCCTCGCGCCCGCCTCCCAGCCCGGGCAGGTTCGCGAGGTTCCCACCCCGCCCCCGCACGCCGGCGCCGCAGGCTCGGCCGTCGCCCATTGGCTCGGCTAGTTGCTAGGCGATGAACAACCGCCGCCTGCATTGGCCGGGTGGGGGCCCCGAGCCTCCTCCTCACCTCTAAAAAAACCCGGAGAAAAAAAACCTTATCCCCGGAGCCCGAGCGCGCTGCGGGCGCAGCTGCGGCCCGGGCACCTGTTACGCCCTGTGATTCACCCGACCGACCCTGCTCCCCGCCCCCTCCTCGCGCCGGCTGCCTCGGCCCGGGGATCTGTGGGGGCAGGGGTCCTGGCTGCTTTAGGACACTTTTTCCCAACCCGCACCGAACCACAGCACCGTTCTGGGAGCAAAAGTGAAGCTCCTGGAAGAGCCATGTGCGTTTACCAAAGTGGAGGAATAAACCAAACAGCCTTCACGCAGAATTAGGTCAGGCCTCGGGGAAGGGAGGTTAAAGCCACGGGAAAATGGGATGCAAACAAGCCGACCCGTGGAAAGTTACCTGTGAATGTAGGACAAAGAAGCCGATCTAGGAAGAAGACAGCAGGCCAAAGGAAGATCGTAAGAAGTGGCACGCGTGTCCTAGAAGTTTATCCAAAAAGTCCCATACCCACTCAGCAAAATAAATTCTAAGGAAATGCAAGGCTGCCGCACGTGGGCAAGGTTAGGCCAGCGCCTCCCGGTTCTCTTGACAACCTAAAATTCCCCAGGGAAGGAAAGATGGAGAAGTCGCAGGCATGTGAGTTGGGTTGTAAACACAAAGATGAGCTTTGGAGGATGTGTGTGTAGCCAAGGGAATTTACTCACTCAAGAAGAGGAAAAATAGGTTTGGCGTTTTAGGAGGCTCCTGAGGACACTTTGAAACCAAAGTAGAATGAGAGGAGAACAAAAAAAATACACTGAAAAACAATACACGAGCATATCCCCAACTTGGACGAAGGATCAAGGCGATAACCTCAGAACCCAAAGAAATCCTCCTTTTGGCCTTGGACCTAGGTGGAAGCCTACTAATTACTGTTGAGCACAGGCGAATGACTGCCGAAAACCATTAGGGCCCGTTCTTGTACAGTTGCTTTTAGCACAGGACTGGGGCTAGGGAGAAAACCATCTTAACCAATGATTAATACTAATGTGGGTTGGGGATTCTCTCTGCTCCCAAAACGGGTTTTGAAATTTCGATGTCCATTTCTCAAAATACCATACTTCTTCCCATCTCAAGAAGCAACTTGGGGTTGGAGCTCTGGCTCAGTGGTTGCTGTACTTGGCTGGCATTAGGACTTCATTTCGACCCTTCCGTCATCTCCCAGGCAAAATAAGGATAGCTCACCTCCCAGTTAGCTAGAAGATGATAGATCATTTCGATAGCAAGGTCTGGCACACCTTGTGGCCTTACCAAATTGTACTTGAAGTTTTGGGTCAGGTTGAGTTGAACTCTAGAAAAGTTGGACTTGCCCCTAAGCAGCCCAGGGATGAATCAGACCTGTCTGAATAAACCTGAGATTTTCAATCTTTAGGTCTCTGGACCTCTTTCAACACATAAAGTGTTTTTCTTTACGCGGGTTATATCCATTCACATTTGTCATACTAGAAAGTCAAACAAATTTAAAAATATTTTTAAAAGAATGAAAATGTCAACATAAATAGCACTTTCTAATGAAAAATAAACAATTTTCAAAAAATTAGTAAAAAAATGGCATTACGTTAAAATTTTGCATATATCTTTAACTTTTGACTTAATAAAAAGCATCCAGATATTCACACTTGCTTCTGCATTCAATTATTACACTGTTTCTGGGAGCATCTGGAAAACTCAATAAGAGAATGAGAATAGCTTGGTGCAGTGGCCCACACCTGTAATCCCAGTTGCTCAGGAGACTGAGGCAGGAGGATCTCAAGTACAAAGCCAGCCTCAGCCATTTATAAACAACTTAGACCCTGTCTCAAAATAAAAAAATAAAAAGGGCTGGGGATGTGGCTCTGTGATCAAGCACCCACCCCTGTGTTCAATTCCTGGTGCCAAAAAAAAAAAAATCTTACTGTTATAACAAAACTATAATTCCCTGAAAGGGTCTTGGGGAACCCCCCTCCCCAGGGATCCACAGATCATACTTTCAGAACCACCAATCTAAACATGTCTTGATACTCTGGCCCTCATGTGACCTAATTATGATCCATACATAATTGGAAGTAGGCGGTGGGGAGCTTCAGAGGAAAGGTTTTATCATGTGATCCTAGGAGGAGAAATATTTTCCTTCTTATCTTAGTCTTCTTCTAGTGAGCAGAATATGTGGGGAGAGTTGTGGTGGCATAGCCTGTGACCATGAAAGCAGGAAAATACGGAAAAGGCACTTCGAATCCCAATGTCACTGAGTACTAAATTAACATTTCCTGGCTCTGCATATGCCCATACTTACTGCTCATAATGTGAAATGGTAAATGGCCTGTTGCTTAAGCTTTTTTCGTTGGGTATTCAGTTACTTTCCATTTAAGAAGATTCTGACTGATACTCAGGACAAAATAAATGATGTCACAGCCTGAGAGGAGTTTAGGGACACTTGTAGCTAAAACCTGTAAGAAATTAGACTTGATAGAAAGAAATGTGCTATGATAAGGAATAATGAAGAGCAAAGATAGAATCTGGAATTTTTTAAAAAAAAACTTTAATTTGGTTCTTTTCCCTCTTTAGCAAAATTAAAGAGGTATGTCTATGAAATGCTGTTATTTTTCCAAAATGCATGAAAATTTTCCCTCTTGCCTTTAGGTAATCTATTTATATCTCAGAAGTCAAAGAATTTTTTTTTTTTTAAAGAGAGAAGGACAGTGAGAGAGAGAATTAATTTTTATTGAGTTTTTCACATGGCCCTTGTTGCTCTGACACTTAGTTGTGTACGTGGGTGCTGGGGTTTGAACCCATGTTCTTGCGCATGCCCGGCAACAGCCGTAACCCCTGAGCCACCGCTCCAGCCCCAGAAGTCAGAGAAATTCTTTGGAAAAATAAGAAGTCAGATCGTGTCATTTCTGTGCTTTGGATCTCCTCACTCCATGTTATAGCCAAAATTCTTGCCGTAGCTACAAGCTTCTTACAATCTGCCCTCCACCTCCTTAACTCTGGACCTCATGTCCTTCAGCCCTATCAACTAAACATTCAGTTGACTAGTAGCCACCTCATAATTCCTCGACCTCGCAAGGCGCATTCGTGCTCAGGACCCTTGCATCGGCTATTCTCTCTGGATGGTCTTCCCCTCAGCATCTGTATTCTTCTTCTTTGAAATCTGCTTAACTGTCGCCATCTTTCTGAGGCCCAACCTGACCTTATGGAAAACTGGGACCCTCCTCCAGCTCTCCAAATCTCTCTTACCTTGTTATATAATCTTCAACCATAATTTATAATTTACTTCCACTAGAATGTAAACTCAGCAGGAAGAAATTTGTCTGCTGTGTTCATTAGTGTAAGAAGAGAGACAAAAAACAAAACAAAAAAAAAAACTTAACCCCAACCCATCTATAATTCTAGCAGCTTAGGGGGATTGCAGGTTTGAGGCCAGCCTGGGAAACTTAGCGAGAACCTGCCTCAAAATAAAAATTGGTATGGGCTGGAGCGGTGACTCGGTGGTTCAAGCACTTGTCTGCCATGTGTGAGGACCTGAGTTCAAACCCCAGTACCACATACACAACTACGTGTTGGAGGAAAGAAATGAAAAAATAAAATTGTTTTCTCTCTTAAAAAAAAACCTGAAGGAAATAAAGACAGATGATTGCGGCGGCTCAAGAGTAACACAGGTTTATTCAGGGGAAACCTGCGGAGGGGGTGATGCCGGTTTGGTGGAAGTCGGGTTCGTGTCCACCAGAGACGAAGAGTGAAAGCGAGGGACACAGATGCAAGCATAGTAGACAGACTTTATTTCGAGAAAATAATAGAAACAAAGCACAAGGAAAAGAGGCGACTTCCTCCAGAGAGGGGAAGAGGACAGAGCCGAAGAGGCAGCTAGGTTTGCCCTTTTTATAGGATGTTCACCCTTCAATTGGTCATCCTCTCCCTTCCCCCAAACCTAGGACATTGGTGTGGGAAATTCTGGTTGGATCCAGCCTTGGGTTTGGACCTCAGGCTACGATAGAAAGAATGTGGCATCTTGTTCAGCAGAAGGGAGTGTCTGCATCTGGACCCACCTTGCCAGACCCTTCTTACTAGCATTGGGGGATGTCAAATTGATCTTAAAAGAAAAAGAACTGGTTTCCCTTGATTGCCTTATTCCCTTGATTGACTTAGAATGTTTATTCTAACTACTCTGACTGCTTAACTTTCCCCCAGTCTCAGGGGGACCCAGTGGAGTCCGGGCCTCACACCCTGGGGTAGATATAGAGGGAATGAGGGAGGGAGGGGGCCCAGGCGGAATTTTTGGTTAAAGTGGATTTTTCAGTAAGGTGGGGATTAAACTGAGTTTCTCAGTAGGGTGAGGATACTCTGATAAGGGGCAGAGACAATATTTTCATATAAGGGCCTGAGTCTGGATTCAGTGAGTAGGGAGGTTTGCTGTCTGGCTGAGTGGCTTCTGGTAATTTCCATATCTATCAATTAGTGTATCCCCAGTGCCTGAAACAGTGATTGGTACTTTGTGGTCAGTAATTATTTGGTGATTAATTTATAACTTCAAATGATTGTTTTTTTAACATTTCAAAATAATCACCTTAGTGGACTGTATACTTATTCCACTGATGCTGCTCAAAAAGTGTCACATCTGTAGGCAAAACAATTTCTGGACAATCCAAAAGTCATTCTGTAACAGTGGTCTATTTTATGTTTTGAATATAACCCTTGCTGCCCTGCCATTGTGGCTTTTTTTTTTTTTAAGGGTCTGGTTTCTTTCTGTTCCTCTTCCTCCCGGTTTTAATCTTTCCTCTCCCTAATCCTAGGGGTAACAGGATTACCTTTCTTCCCCATTCTAAGAAGAGTTGTCAGCCCTAGAGCACACATCCATCACAAAAACAAAGTATTCAGACTTTGGGAATTCAGAAATGACTTTCTACCAAATTAACAAGTGAAAGACATCTCTGGAAAGAGAATGTAGCCTTTAAAAAGCCTCCCTGTTCTCCCTGATGCTCAGAATCGCAGCCTCTAGGACAGGAGTCCCCTGTTTCTCCGTTTCTAGCAAAGTAATAAATCTTCTTTTTCCTTTTTCTCAAAACCATGTCCTCATTATTGGATTGGCATTGAGGACAAGGACTGAGATTTTGGTTACAAATTAGAGCCAAAGACCATATTCTGGAGCCAAATGTTAAAATGCCAAACTTGTGGTTTCCATAATAAGATACTACATTCGGGTGGGTTGAAAAAGATCAAAAAACAAGATGTATTTGATTGTCTGAGGGGCAGTGAATTCACTCTGAACATAATTTCAAAGAGGAATTCTAAAAATAACACCAGCAAACAGTTGCAGAATAAGTGCAGTATGTCATCAATTTTTACTTTTTAAAAAATAACATGGAATATATACAGTTCTATGCTTGCATGTGTGTGAATGAGTCTCTTCCAACGTGTGTGCAGACTTTTTTGCCCCCACTACATTAGAATCATTTTTCAAAAATAGAAACCTGTACCCTTTCAACCTCAATTGAGACACTTCATTGGCCTCTTACTGCATTTGGTATGAAATTGAACTTCTTACTCAGTCCTACCCAGCATGATCTGACCTCCCCCAAACTCCCATTCAGCACAGAAAGTGTCTGCCATCTGTCTCCGTTTTACTCCCCTATACTTTTGCACTTGCCAGTCTTTGTCTTAGTTTTTTGTCACTGTAACAAAATACTGAGACAATCAACTTAAAAGGAGGGAAGGTTTATTTTGGCTTCCAGTTTCGGAAGCTTCAGTTCATGCCCGGTTGGCCTGTTGCTTTGGAGCCTGTGGCAAGACAGCGCATCACTACAGGGAGCTCATGGTGGAGCAAACCTGCTCACCTCATGGCAGCTCAGAAGCAAAGAGAAAGAGTGTCCCCAGTGACTCCCCAGTGACTCTATGTCCTTCCTCTAGGCCCCACCTCCTAAAACTTCTACCACCTCCCAACAATGCCATGGGCTGGGCACCAAGGTTTTAATACGTGGGCTTTGTTTGGGGAGGATGTTTCCAATCCACACTATAGAAATCTTCCAGGAAGGCTCTTCCCTCAAAGGTTTAAGACTGATTCCAGCAGGGCATGGTGGGGCACACCTGCAATCCCAGAAGTTTGGGAGTGTGAGGCAGAAGGAGTGCCAAGTTCAAAACCAGCCTCAGCAACTTAGCAAGTCGCTAAGCAGCCTAGTCAGACACTGTTGATGTCAGTTTGGTGGAAGTCGCCCTGTGGATGAAGAATGAAACCGAAGGACATCAAGAAAAGCATACTAGATAGGTTTTATTTTAAGAAAATAATAGAGAGCAAAGCATAGGTGCAGCCGTGGTCCATTTTATGCTTTGAATATGGCCCTTGCTGCTCTGCCACTGGGACTTATTTTTAAAATGGCATGTTTCTGGGCTGGAGTGGTGGCTCAGTGGTTAAAGTTCCTGCCTGGCATGCACAAAGACCCGGGTGCAAACTCCAGCAATACATACACAAATAAATGACTGAGAAACGACGGCCAGATGAAAAAATAAATAAAAAATTGATTCTTTCTCCCTCTTTCTCTCTCTCTCTTTCCTTCTCTTAAAAAAAAAAGAAAAGAAAAGAAAAGAAAAGGCCTGTTTCTCTCTTTCTCTCTCCTTCTTCGGCACTAATCTCTCCCCCTCCCTAATCTCAGGGAATTATCTTTCTTCCCCATCCTGGGCAGAGTTCTCCTCCTTGACCACACACACACTACAGGAACAAAGTAATTCAGACTCTGGGGAGGGTACTAGAAGACCTCAGAAATGACTTTCTAGGGTCGGAGCAGTGGCTCAGGGGTTACAGTGCTTGCCTGGCTGCACAAGTATGCAGGTTCTGACCCCAGCACAATGTACACAATGAAGTATCAGAGCAATGAAAGTCACATGAAAAACTAAAGAAAATTGATTCTCTCTCTCTCTCTCTCTCTCTCTGTTTCACTGTCCATCACTCTTTAAAAAAAGAAAAGTAAAGAAAGAAATGACTGTCTACCAAATTAACAAGTGAGTGACAACTCTGGACGGAGAACATGTGGAATGTAGCCTTTAAAAGTCCCCTGATCCTCGTTATGGGAAGAATCACAGCCTCTGGGACTGGAGTTCCCTGTGTTTCTCCTTTGCTAGCAAAGCAATAAATCTTTTTCTTTTTTCTCTAAACCTTCTACTCATTATTGGATTGGCATTGGGGACAAGGACCAAGCTTTCCGTAAACAAATTTGGCACCCCAGATGTTTCTTTTTTATACAATCTTGCAGTTGGAGATGGTCAGTCAGAAGTAAAGTGTGAGAAATAAGAAGTCCAACAGTCCATTTTTAGAATGTAGTCTTAAGGTTCACGTATGAAATGAAGCCATCTTAGGTTAGGAACCCTGTGGTCAGAGATAAACCATTTTTAAATTCCTTATCAGTTACACCCATAGCTCTTTTTTGTACCCACCCCAATTTTATATTAGCCAATCACACAGATTGTGCCCCTGAGCTCCTCCAATCAGAGTCAGGGTGGAGATACCAGCAGGCAGCTTGCCCACTCAAGTGTGCTTGCTCATCAGATCCCCTTTGTGAGTGCACCCTTCTGCAGAAGCAGTCTTGCCCACCCACTCCTGGGCATATGTTTGATTTTCTTATGGCATCTCAGGATTTTTTTTTTTTTTTTTTGAAGATAGAGGGACAGTGAGAAAGAGAGAGAGAGTCAATTTTATTTAGTTTTTCACGTGGCCTTCATTGCTCTGATACTTCATTGTGTACGTGGTGCTGGGGTTTGAACTTGCATCCTCACACTTGCCAGCCAAGTGCTGTAACTGCTGAGCCATTGCTCCAGCCCTGCACCTCAGGGTTTTTTAATAATTTTATTTCTAACATAAAGTAAGTGGAAGAAAGGGTCTATAGGTATAAGCCTAACAAAAAGATGACTTTTACTCCAATGATCTGGCCTTTGAATGGCTTTCACAATTATATAGTCTTGCAGTTTGAGTTGGTCTGTCAGAGGTAAAGAAAATGGAAGAAATTCTATCTGTTTTAAAGGTTCCTCTCTGTCAGCCATGGTTTTGGGAATGCTCTCCGATTGTCTGTCTCTGTGTTTCTTTTTTTGTATCTGTTACTGGTCCATTAAGATATGAACCATTGATCTTGTTCTCTTGGGAAGAAAGATACTGACTGAATGAGCCACCAGGTTTAAGCCTATCTTAAGACAAAGATGTTTTACTGTGACACAATCTGGTCTTTGAATGATTTTTCTAGGTTATTATACAATTTTAGAGTTGGTCTGTCAGAGATAGAGTATATGGAAGAGATTCTGAGCGTACAGGCATTTACGTAGTTGCACGATAAAGAGTGAGCAGTCAGAATCTAAATTGAGGATGCAAAAAAGCACTGCCTCTGGTGCGCAAGGATAGTAGGAAACTAGAATAAAGCATTAAAAACAAAAGATTTAAATCTTTCAACCCGGTGCTGGCAGTCCCAGCACTGTTTCTCAGCCTGGCCTCAGGCACCTACAGATATCTCACTGGTCCAGGACACCAGTGCTGGGCTGGAGAAATAGGAAAAAAAAAAAAAAAAAAATATCCCAGGAAAGCTTCCTGGGCTGTAGAAAAAAGGGCAGAGAACCTGGCCTCTGCCTTGGCCCTTTGGCCTGGAGGAGGCGGGTGAAAGTTGCTGGCCACAAAGATCTGGCAGGAGGTTCCAGCACTGTTAGTTTATGAGCTGGGGTTGGGAATGGTCTTCCCTTCTAAGATCTGGGAGGACACCCCATTTGGTTAGGGGATATCTGCCTCTGGTGCAGAACAATTCTTGCTACGACAGTATCCAGTCAAACTAAATGCATGGTGAGACTGGCAGGGTAAACAACTGCACCAATGAAAGAAAGAAAAAAAAAAAAAAAAGAACAGAAACTAAAGCCAACCTGTGTCTTGTTGGCAGTCTCTGCAAAGGGATCTTCAAGGAAGACTAAAAATAAAGAGGGAAAGGGCCTCCTCCACTGAATAGCAATATAACTAATATAAGATAAAGGCCCCGAAAGGAGTCTCTGGGTACAGCTGACAGTGGGGAGCTCACTTAATTTGATGGCAATGTGAAAATAAGGCAGACAGGTCAGGCTCAAAAATGTTCTGTGCTCCAATCCCTTGAATGCCACTTGGGAGGAAAAGATTAACGCACAGTTTTTGTAGATGCCAGATTGTCCGACTCTCTCTGGGGTTGAAATTTATTGCGTAATTCATAAGGATTGTTTCAGAACACGCATTTAAGAAAGGGTCTGAAACTAAAAAAGATGTAAGAAAGTAGTAGGTATGGAAATACATTTTAGAATAGAAAATTAGAAGGTAAAGACATGATTCTGGATGAGAAGTATTTTGTGTGAAGTAAAATTGTTGAGCTAAAGTCCGAGATGAAATAGAGGACAAAGCTGAGGACGTAAACAAGTTGTAGAATGTTTAAGCTGCAGAACATCTGTGGAAGGTAGATCTAAGAAGTTCCTCTATATGATTAAGTTGACCAAAATCAACACAGTCAGTAAAAGTTATTCAAGGCTTTTTCTAAGGTTAACTTCAACTACGCTAATTCTCTGTTTAGAAACAATAAGGGCTCCTTAAAATGTTGATTTGCTCTTATCTGCCAGAAAATTTTGTGTCTGTTAGGTTTTATTACTTAGGGAAACTAAGTTTTAAAGGGATTTGTACCTGTTTTAAAGTCTTTTAAATGCTTATTTTGGAACTAGTTAAATTAAAAAATACATGTATACATCTGAGAACTATGTTTGTATGAGCCTTGTCTAAGTGTTATGTAAAAGTTTGTAAAATGAAAGTTTATGTAGGTTTATCAGCAAGATAACCAATAAGTGCTCTCTGCCATCTATTTACTTTCACTAGATGTATTTCTGATCATTGACACTGTTTCCTAAATGCACATGAGATTTTTGTTAGTACTGCTAAACTCTGCAAGCCTGTACTTACATATGGATTCTGAGTTTTACTGTGAAAGTTAAAACTAGTTACTGTAAGGACATCTGTGTGGTTGTGATGCTAACCATTACGGGCTTCTTTATATATTAGATGTATTCATGTTCTTCTAGTATGTAAGTCTGTTAAAATGTAAAGCTTAGAAGAGTACTTCACAGAGTTGGTTTCCCTCAAACTAAAATTGTATGTAGCAATTTTCTCCTTCAGATTTATACAGAACTGGCAAATTAATTGGGGTTTTATTTATGTCATTTAACGTTCTGTACCTGGATAAAGGCAACGTGTTATCAATAAGGCAAGCATACTAGACAGGTTTTAAGAAAATCATAGAAAACAAAGCATAGAGAGAAGAACAGACCTCTCCCAGATTGGGAAAAAGGGACAGCGCTGAAGAGGGGGTGGGACGCTCCCTTTTCATAGTTTCAAAACCATTGTTTTTCCCTCCCCCAGGCCTATAAGCATGGACAAGGAAGTTCTTTAGGAGCAGTGGATGTTCTTTGTCCTCTTCAAAGAAAAAGAACCAGTTTCCTCTTAATCTACCAAAAATTCCAATTACACTTTCTTCCCCTGTCTCACTGTCTCATAATAAAAAAATTTAAAAAGGGGGCTGGAGCAGTGGCTCAGCAGTTACACACTTGCCTGGCATGTGTGAGTACCTGGGTTCAAACCCCAGCACCACGTACACAATTAAGTGTCAGAGCAACAAAAGCCACACACACACACAAAATTAAATAAATTTGATTCTTTCTTTCTCTCCCTTACTGTTCCTCTCTCTTTAAAAAAACAATTTTTTTTTAAAGAGCTGGGGATGTAGCTCAGTGGTTAAGCAACCCTGGGTTCAATTTCCAGTACCCCCCCAAAAAATATATATGTAAAAATCAGAAATCACGAGTATAAGTCCAGGCACAGGTGCTCAAAGAGATAAAGAGGTAGCCAGACTTAAGAACGGCTGAGCAAAACCCTTTATTGGGATATTCCACTCCCAGACCAAAATCACTTACACCACCAGAGCCAACAGGGGAAATGATGAGCAGGCAAGGGAAGTGCTGTGCAGGAGAAAATGGCGCTGGACCTTCGCAGGCAGCTGGTTTTATTGGTGAAATGGGAGGAGTTGATGGGGTTGGTCTTTCCGAGATTGGCTAGTGGATCCATCAATCCACTGGAGCTTGTCTCCCAGCATCTTAATTGGCTGTTCCTATTGCCCAAACTGCCCCCTGCCCCTTAGCCAGAGCCATGACGGCATGGGGTAGCTGAAGCCACACCCCCAGCCTGCCACCATGACTGGTCGGCCATGGTGGGCCATATGTCCTGGCTGAAGCCTTGCCCCCCAGCCAGCCTAACATATATATTTTTATATATATATAAAATCTCCTCAGGCTTGGTTTTATGTGTTTTTTTTTGGCTTGTGTTCTCATATTACTAAAGCATAAGTCCCATGAAGGCAGGGACTGTGCGGTTATATTTACCTCTGTAGCCTCGATGCTTCTCGTGCCTGCAAAAGAGGGTTGTTAACTGGGCAGATTATAGACTGGGAGGGAGGCAGAAAGGAAGGAAGGATCATTTGCTGTATATTTTACTAACTTTTGCCATATATGCATTTTTATAAGTGTGTATTATGATCTTAAAATATTTTTATTCTGCTGAAATAAATGTCTTCTGACCTCCTCCCTATTCTATTCATATGTCTTCCACAGAAACAAGTGTTGCAAATACTGCAGCAAGCGTTCTGTCTGCATAGCCTCTAGCATGCATATTCGGATCTGGATAATAATGGGCCAACTCATAAAGGCTTTCTGCTGTAATGCATACCATCTGGATTATTTCAATAGTAGCACCAATTTCTGGATCTAGCAAAGTACTCTTCTTGTTAGGGCCTGTGTTCTGTAACAGATGAGAATATGAGCTGAATCATCTCTACTAATGGTCCTGCTTTCATTATTTCTGTGTTTTGGCCAGGACTACATTTTCAGGAATAACAGGGAAGATAAACTAAATTTTGCTGGATCCTGAGCTTTCATGTCTATGGCCTTATTTTATTTGCACTATCAATTTGAAACTGTTTATAATTCATTGCAAAATAGTATGGGACAGAGCTCAAGAACAGGAGACTTTCCCATGGATATTAGAATGTTCAGGAAGAATTCCATGAAGGAGAAAAAACTGGAGCAAGGCTTTGGGACAGTCTTCACTCTGCAAAACAGGCAACTGTTCTATGAGTTTAAAAAGACAACCAGATGCTCCCTACCAGAGCCCACTTACCTCCAGACCAGACCACCAGCTCTGATTTCTGAGTTGTAAAACATGGCCTTAAACTTAATGGGTTTTGTTTCCTCTGACTAAGTGAATTTGCATCATGCTATATTTCCAAAAATGATTCATTTCAAGCCAATCCCTTTGGATTTGGGCCAATATTAGTAGTAGTCAAAATGACAGTGTGTGCAGCTTACAAAGTGCTGGCTGTGATTGCAAGAAAAACAGGTAACTGCTGTTCATAGTTCTGTCTACTTCCATCCAAGTGAAAGCCCCAGAAAAGCAAACTGTACCTCTTTGCTTCCCTTACTGCACCCCTGGGTCACACTCAAGCACCCAGATCAGTAACACCATACTAATGATTGGTGTCCCACTCTTCTGGGTGTTCTGACTGTTTTAGATTTTTCTCTGGTCTGCTGAGTGAATGTTTTACCCTATGATTTCTTTTGAAAGGACTAATTTTGGGTAAGAACACCTGCAGAATTTTTTTTTCCCAGGGCTGAGGAACGAACTCAGGGCCTTGTGCTTGCCTTGCACACCTGTAGAATTTTTTCAAGCACTAACACTTTGGTTCCTAACTTTCCATTTGCCCTCAAATTCATTATATATTAAAATATGCAAAACATGATTATACATAAATCACTCAGTCAGTTGTTAAGGTATTATCATAGAAAGGCAGTTAGATGCCAACCAGAGTAGTTCTTGAATGGTATTTCTTTCTTCTTTCTTTCTTTCTTTCTTTCTTTCTTTCTTTCTTTCTTTCGTTCTTCTTTCTTTCTTTCTTTCTTTCTTTCTTTCTTTCTTTTTTAAAGAGAGAGGGACAGTGAGAGAGACAGAGAAAGAAAGAAACAACTTTATTTAGTTTTTCACGTGGCCTTCGTTGCTCCAACACTTAGGTGTGTACGTGGTGCTGGGGTTTGAACCTGGGTCCATTGTGCTTGCCAGGCAAGCACTGAAATCTCTGAGCCACCGCTCCAGCCCCTCGAATGGTATTTCTAAGAGAGAAGCATGCCATTTTTAGTAAATGTAGTATGCACACATGCAAAATGTGCACACATGTGTACACACACATGTGCATGATATTAATCATTTTAAGCATTAAGGAGGCGTGTTCTAAATCATAACATTTCAACCATGTTAAATCAGGTTCTTTTTTTTTTTAAGAGAGAAGGACAGTGAGAGAGAGAGACAGAGAGAATCAATTTTTTATTGAGTTTTTCACATGGCTTTCGTTGCTCTGACACTTAGTTGTGTACGTGGGTTGCTGGAGTTTGAACCCGTGTACTTTTTACTTACGAATGCCTGGCAAGCTCCGTAACCACCGAGCTACCACTCCAGCCCCTTAACTCAGGTTCTTGACAGAAATTTATTTTTAGTATCTAATCATGCCAAGTATAATACACCTGTTTGCTTGTTTTGAGACAGGGTCTCCCTGTGTTGTCCAGGCTGGACTTGAACTCCTGGGATCAAGTGACCCTCCTGCATCACCTCCCTAATAGCTGGAACTACAAGTGTGTGCCACCATGCTTGGCTTATGACTTTTACAGTTTAACTGAAATCTTGTGTGGTTTTATCACATAGCTATAGTCTATCACTTTTTAAAAAGTCACCACTGAACATATCTACCCTCAGGTCTCTTTTCCAGCCACCTTGTTTTTGTCCAATCCCCCTCTTCCTTTCCAGTGCACATACATTGATGGATGTGGAAAAATCACCAGAAGCCACTCAACCAGGCAGCAAAACCCCTACTCACTGTTTCAAAATCTACACTCAGGCTCTCATCGGAATGTACTACCTCTGGCCCTTAACAGATGATCCCCACCCTACTGAAAAAGTCAGTCTAATAGCTACCCTACAGAAAAACCCAGTTTAACCAGAAAAATTCCTCCTGTGCCCCCACCCTGCACAATTCAGCCCATAAAAGATCACCTATCCGAAAGCCATAGGGCCGTTTTCCGCTTGGAAAGTGTATCCCTGCAACTATTGCAATAAATCTCGATCTATTGAGGTCTGGATCCTTTCTTTCTGTGCCTTGTACCCTCTTTTTTACCCTCTTTCCAGCCTCTTTTCCCTTCATAGACACTTACATACACATGTGCACACTCACACACAGGCCCACACAAGCATGCACACAAAACTAACCTTGCCAATTCCATTGGTCTCTGTAATCATTTCTTACGCAAAACAATTTAGCTCATTCTACTCTTAAACTTACATATTTAAACTCAGAGCTTTGCACAGCCAACAAAGGACCTTCCAAGGAAGTGGGGGACTATAAATAACACAAAATGTTTTTCAGTTATACTGAAATCTGTTTTAAAATTACAGAGTACAAAGAATCAGCATGAACTTGAAAATCCAAACTGATTTAATTGTGTATCTAAGTACCCTTTTATTTCATATTGTCCTATTCTCCCTTTTCCTCAAAATTGACCTTGATGGTTTAATGAATATTTATTGAATTATTATTATGTGCCAAGCACTGAAAAATATATAGTAAGAAAAGGTCTCTGTCTACTACAGAAACTGAGGAATCTCTGAAAAAGACAGGATAATGACAGTGTGAGTATTAAGGAAGTACAGCATTCCATTGGTACTGAAGTAAGACGGCCTGGGCTGAAATCTTTGCTTGGCCACCTGGGTCCATGGTGACATCAACAGGCTCCCAAACTAATCTGGAACCACCTTCCTTTGGCTATTTTGTTTAGTAACGGCAAATGCTTTGTGTTAAGGCAGTAGTGTATTTGCTGTTACTTGCAGCCAAAAGCTATTTATCTGACTGTTCACAGGTGGAAAAGACTTTCATGGGTAACAAGAGGCTGTGATATTTCATTTTATTGGTATAAATATTAAATATGAAGTGAAAGAAAGTCAATAAGAAAAATGCAGTACAAGTACAGGATTTATTTATAAAGCACTAACTGAGTGGAATAATTAAATAAGAAGCTGGAAAATGATGGGACTTGCGTGAACTTTCCATCACTGTGACAAAATGCCTGAGATAATTCACCTGAAGGGAAATTTTACTTTGGCTCATGGTCTCTGAACTCAAATTGTTACCCAGAGGTTTCAGTTCATGGTTGGTTGGTCTGTTGTTTTGGGGCCTGTGGTAAAGCGGAACAGCATGGTACACAGCATGTGATGGAGCAAAACTGCTCACCTCCCGGTGGACAGGAGAGCGAGAGGGAGGAACCTGGGTCCCATTGTCCCCTTCAAGGACATGCCCCAATGATCCAGCTTTCTCCACCAAGGCCCCACCTCTTAAAGATTCCACCACTTCTCCATAGCACCATCATCGGGGGGACCAAGCTTCAAAACACAAGCCATTGGGGACATTTAAGATTCAAACATAATATAACTATTTATGTTTTGTATTAGAAATATGTATCTAAGGAATGAATTTTTTCTGAATCATTCTTTCTTTACTATTTTAATCAGGTTAGAAAAGTTAGAACATATAAGATAAGTGTAACTTTTCACAAAATTATTTTTCTGAAATTTCAGGCCACAGGACTGTTTGCTTGATGTATTAGATATTTTCCAGGAAAAATAATATGTAAATAATGTCTTTATAAACCAAACCACATTCTTTTTCTTTTTTTCTTTTTCATTTTTTTTTAAGAGAGAGAGAGACAGTGAGAGAGGGAGGGAGAAAGAGAGAATCAATTTTATTTAGTTTTTCATGTTGCTTTTGTTGCGTATGTGGTGCCAGGGTTCCAACCCACATCCTTGCATATGCCAGGCAAGTGTTTAACCGCTGAGCCACTGCTCCAGCTGCACTTCACCCCACCTTCTTCTTCTTTTTTTTTTAAAGAGAGAGGGACAGTGAGAGAGAGAGAGAAAGAATCAGTTTTATTTAGTTTTTCATGTGACTTTCGTTACTCCCACACTTTGTTTTGTACGCGGTGAAAGTGTTGAAACCACTGAGCTACCACTCCAGCCCCCTAAGCCATATTCTTAATGTACTAGTTAGTGAAGTTAGATGTTTAAAGGAAAAACTATGATAAATCTTTCTGTATGATGAGAGACTTCTTTGTAGAATAAATAAACTTTTATCATTTTCTATTCTAAAAGGTCCTAATTAATATGCTAGATTTCCTTCAAAAAGTTTTTTATCTGTCATTATTTAAAACCCAGATTTTTGTGAGGTGGTTTTGGTAAAGAGTTTTCTGTGGTATGAATCACACTACGAAAGAATAAGATGTTGCCATCAACCAACCAGATTGCATCTTTTTATTCTGCAATTGGCAATTCAATTTTATCTTACTTATACATCTCCATTTGATTTTATCACTTATATTTCACTTGGCAAAGTTTATTTTTCTACATTCTCAGTGAAGAAGAAATCTGGAGGCTTGCTTCCTGAAGGATTTTATTTCCTTTGTAAACCTCTATTGATGATGTCAGCAAATAATTGCACAAATTGAAGCCTAGGATAGTAGTATTCACTACAAAATGAATAAAGCACCCACATTCAGTTCCAGGTCTGTCAACTTTGTTATCAATTAAAATACAGTAATGATTTGAAGTAATAGGTTTAGACTTAATATCATAGAGTCTGCCTGTCCCTTTAAAAGGAAAAGCAATTGTGTTTTGGTTGCTGGGCTCTTGTGGAGTTATTTTATCTTAGCAGCTGTTCCTGAAGTCCACGTTATTCAGATGAGGGTTTTCAAGCTCTTTGTTGTGTTTTTCAACTTTTGCATGCTATCAAACACAGAACCCAAATTTAAAATGCAGCGTGGAGGTGAGGACAATTAAAAATACTGGAGGAATAAAATAATATCATGAAAGTCCCCTCTAACTTTCATTTAACAAAGATAAAATTCTTGAACACGATCTGCCTGAAGCCCCAGTAACGCAGCAAGGCAAAATCCCCGAACCTCTAAGCTAAAAGTTGGATGATGATATATTTAGTAATAAATGTATGGGGGTGGGAGGAAGCATCCTAAATGGAAAAAATGGAAGTTTCTGATGCTATAAAAGATAAGGAAAGAGCACACGAACCTTTGACCCTCTAGAAATAAGCATATTACAAATTTTGCCAAACAGGCTTCCTTTGATCTAGAAAGAATATGCTTAAAATTTGTCTCCTACTTCTTTTATTTTTGTTTCCTATGTTTATCAGGAAGCAGTGAAGCCCGGAGCTCAAAAGTGAAAATTCTGGGCGAGAACTGTGACTGCCACATACTTGTGTGGAAATGCACACTTTTTGCTTAGTTTAACAATTAAACCAGTAGGTTAGGTAATAGAAAGATACATATCAAACTTTAACTTCTTGGGGACTGTGGTTTTAAGTCATAGAAAGTCATTTCTGAGTAAGAATGATTTATGAAGTCATTACCAGCCGTCAAGCACTACTCCTTTTTTTTTTTTTTTTTTTTTTAAAGAGAGAGGACACTGAGAGAGAGAGAAAGAGAGAAACAATTTTTATTTAGTTTTTCACGTGGCTTTCCTTGCTCCGAGACATTGTTGTGTTCGTGGTGCTGGGGTTTGAACTCATGTACTTGCACATGCTGGGCAAGCACTGTAACAACCGAGCCATCGCGCCAGCCCAGTCAAGCACTACTCTAAGTGCTTTTCATATTAACTCAGTTAACCTCACAATAACCCTATGAAGTAGGTATCATCATTGCCTTTCTTTCCAAATGAGGTATTAAACAGGGAGGGGTTAGATAATTCACCCAGTTAGTGAAACAGTGATATGCAGTTCAGCGTCTCCTCTTGAACACCCTGTTGTTTCCAATCCGTTCAGGATGTTCTAATCTCTACTGCTCTCCGGTCATTTCTCATTCAAAGACTGCTGATTAACAAGTGAAAATCTTAGAACTACCTGAAGACTTCCAAGCTGTGCTGAGCATGGATAGTTTTAAGGGAATTAGTTCCACACCTTTGACTTTCTTCTGCACACTTTTACCTAAAGCTCATTTGCCTGAGAGTGTGCCGTGGTCTTTCTTCCACCCCTATTCACAATTGCTGCTTCCCCGCTTGACAGAAAGCCATTCTCTTAAGCAGATCCACATCTCACCATGGTGCCTTGGTGCAGTGCACAAAATACAGAAAATTAGAAGCCTGTGGTGGGGTTGAGAAAGGGAATTACTGTGATGACTGGAAGAAAACTCTCACTTGTTAGAGCATTAACAATCGTGGAAGTCATAGATCGTTGCAGGATGTCTGTCACGTAAGTGAAAGGAGTCTTAGGAATCAAGTGATGCTGCTATAACAAATTCTGTACTCCCATGTACTCATTTCTGTGAACCCAGTACCTCATCATTTATATCTGTGAAAACAGCATCAAACACATGAATAGAATTGGGGCAGAACTCTATCTCCTTCTAGCTGTAAATAATATCCATCTGCTGATTTGCTGGTAAGAAAACAACTTCTTTCATGTAGTTAACAGATGCATTTTGAATAAAATTGTATCATCTGTTTACCTATCTATCATCTATCTATATATTTTGGTACTAGGGATTGAACCCAGGGGTGTTATACCACTGAACTACAGTCCCAGGCCTTTTTATTTTTTATTTTGAGACAGAGTCTCATTAAGTTGCTGAAGCTGGTCTTGAACTTGTGATCAGCTTCCTGAGTCACTGGAATTACAGGTGTGTGCCACCCCGGCAATAAAAAATATATTTTGTCAGGTGTGGTGGTGCACACCTGTAATCCCAGTGGCTTGGGAGGCTGAGGCAGGAGGATCTCCAGTTCAAAGCCAGCCTTAGCAGTTTAGCAAGGCTCTAAGCAACTTAGTAAGACTCTGTCTCAAAATAAAAAGTAAAAAAGGCTATGGATGTGGCTCAGAGGTAAAGTGCTCCTGGGTTCAGTCCTCAGTGCTGAAAAAAATTAATAATAATAATAATGTTTTTATGTTTAAAATTATGTAACAATTATAATATAGCTACTATTCGATCAACTGTGTATCACTGTGAGTGCACACTGTCAGTGCACTAGCAATTTTTATTGTGATAACTCTATCTGGAGATATTAGAGTCATGGGTAAGTAAAATTACATAAATACGTAGTTATAATATCTGTGTGCAGAATGATGTAATGATCAATAAAACTTTTTCAAGCATGAGATTTGCAACATGGTAACATCTTGTGGGGGTAGAGTGAAAATATGAGTTCAAGAAGAAAAGGAAACAATGCAAATCTCCTATTAAAGAAAAGCAGATTCGTGTATATTTAAAATGAATAGTGTTGAATAACAAATCATCCTGGGATTTAGGTTTTTTAGAATATATTTTAAAGAGTGAGCTAACAGCTTTTGCAATATGCTGGAAACTATGCCCTTTGCAAACTTGTGATGAACAGTTATAGGTGGGAAGGGTTTTAGGCTTTCCAACTTTTTTTTCAGCAGGGCAAATGGGTCTCACAAATGAGAACCGAGCTTATCTATACCCACATTTGTCTACAGGTTGTCGTAATCATTTTTTAGTCAGATACACTAAACTAAGAGCAGATTCTTTGTTTATTTGAGTAGGAAAAAACTATCATTTGAGAATTTGCATAGAGATTTTCTCTTATTTCGGGGTGTGGTGGTGCACACCTGTAATCCCCAGCTGCTTGGAAGGCTGAGGCGAGTTCAAAACCTGCCTTAGTAGTTTAGCTAGACCTTAAGCAACTTAGTGAGACCCTGTCTCAAAATAAAAAATATAATAAGGGCTGGGGATATTGCTCAGTGGTTAAGTGCCCCTGGGTTCAATCCTTGGGACAAAAAAAAAAAAAAAAAAAAAGAGAGAGAGAGAGGTTTCCTCTTATAATTTGAATCCTAATTTTGCCTAACTTTGTAGTTTAACTTGTTGTGCAAACTTGCTTTTTAAAAATTTTTAATGTTTTATTTATTTAGTTTTCATGTTTTTATTTAAAGTTTTATTTGCTTGCTTATTTATTTATTTATTTACACTGGGGAGTTGAACCCAGGGACACTGAACCATTGAGCCACATTCCCAGCTGTTTTATTTTTTGTTCTGAGACAGGGTCTCACTAAATTGCTTAGGGCCTGGCTAAACTGCTGAGGCTGGCTTTGAATTTTGGATCCTCCTGCCTCAGCCTCCCTAGTTGTTGGGATTACAGGCATGTGCCACCATGCCTGGCTAAAAGAGTCTGTTTTGAAAATAAATTTTATTGTATGTGTTTAAGCAATATGATAAGACCAGAAGTATGCAGTTATGTGTTGTGAAATGGTCACCTGAGGACACAAGGAACATATGCATCATCTCACATAGTCTCTCATTTTCTCTATGATAAAAGCAGCTATAATCTACTCATTTAGCAAAAATCCTGAGTTCAATATGCTATTATTAGCTATTCCCCTATGTTTCATATTAAATCTTACCTTAAAGCATTGGGAAAGACATCAAGGAGATTTAGAATTGAGGAGGAGCCTGATTAAATTAATGATTTACAAAGAACATTCTGGCAGAATTGTGGAGGATGGATTGGAGAAAGGTGAGACAGTCCAGTTAGAGGGCAAGTGTACTAATCCAGGGAATAAGAGGACCTAAATCAAGACAGAATGTGGATTGTAGGTGGGACCAACTTGAGTCCTTAAGAAAGATGGACAGTTAACTGGATTCTAATTACTTTATCTATTTTCTCTTTATCTAAGAATTGCCTGAATCAAGTTCAAAGAATAATCAGAATTAATTATCCCCTCTTTTAAGTGGCCACCAGGTCACCCTGTCTGAAGTATTTATCTCTATGACCTCAGACTTTCCAGGTCAAATTTCTCTACTCACCTCCTTATCTCCCTCTGCCATCAGAAAAATACCCTCTAACCACAGTGTAACAGTCCCTTCTCCTGGCTGGAGGAGAAACTGGCTTTCTGCTGAAACCCTAAATTTCCTGAAGTCCTCATGAGTGGTGGCCAATTTTCTCACCAGTAGGTGAGGTAGATGTCATTCTTGCTCCTCGCTGTCAACTTCCAAACCATTGTCTCTTTCTTGCTTTCCCCCTTGAGCTATTTTGAAGCTTCTTGCATCAGGCTATCTATTAGTCAGCTTTCTATAAAAATATCTGTGATAATCAACTCACAAAGACAAAAGGCTTACTTTGGCTCAGAGTTTTAAAGATTTCAGTCCATGATCAGTTGGCCCCGTGGCTTTTGGGTCTGTGGGGAAGTAGCACATCCTCTTAGGAGCAAGTGGTAAAACAAAGCTGCTCACCTCAGGGCTAGAAAATGAAAGGGAAAGAAGGAGGAAGGGGCTGGGATCCCATGTCCCCCTTCAAGGGCATGCTGCCAATGACCTACAGACCTCCCGCTAGGCTCCACCTCTCAACAGATCCATGCCCTCCGGATAGCACCACAGAGGGGAGCACACTTTTATCTTGGACCTTGGGGGATACTTAGGATCCAAACTATAGCAACTTCCCTCCAGACCTCCTAGCTGTGGTCTCTCATTTGCTCCCGGTCACTTCCACACATTCTTGGAGAGTTCAAAACCAGGTTTAGTTCCTTTCTCTTCTCCAGTCTTTTTTTCATTATTCCTGGTGATTGTAAAACCTATACAAATAGTCCTTCCAATCCCATGGGCTCTCCATTCCTCAACTTCTTTATTCCCAGTGAATAAAGTTGTCTTCTACAACTCTACTGCAGCCACTGTCCTTTGTGGTTGTCCTCAGATTTTGTCATTTACAATTACTGCATCTCCTCAGTTATCTTAGTTTCAAGCATCTCTACATTTTCAGTTCACCCCCACCCTCACACACACCCACGAACATCTCAGCTCAAAATTCACAATGTGGACGAGACTTGCTTTTGTGCTCATCATCAGTGAAGTGTAGAAACCCTGAGAGTCCATTAGCAGTCAGTATTCATGACTGCCACCAGGGATGATGTGGCTTCACGAGGAACAATGCAGCCAGCCTTAGGGAAGTGGTAGTACAGAACTCTCAGGGGCCAGAGAATACAAATTCCCTTGATACAAATGAGGTTCTAAAGAGTCAGGACAGTGCGAATAATAAGAGCACAGCTATATTTTTCTCATCCTGGAAGATAAACTATTAGTGAAGAACAGTACGTTTAATAATAAGGAAGATAAAGAGCTGATTCTTCTACAGAGAAGATGGTATGTGGACACTGCAGAGACATTTCATGTAAACTGATCAGACAATAAACAAATACAAAAGTATCTTTTCTCTACCCACTACTCTAAATCTTCAGCAATAAATCACTATACCTTACGTGGTTAGGAATTCTGTAACACATTCCTGGATCAAGTTGTTCAAATGAACAGGGGCCTGCCAACATTACCGGCACTCTCTGTCTCCACTTCTCACCTCTGCCTCCTTTGGTACGTTTGGCCTCATTCTGTCCTACTATAGACATGATTTCACCAGGAGATAGGAAACACAGGGTACATGTGGATGCAGCTACCGGGTTACTTCTTTGCTAGTCACCAAAAAGCCATGAGAATGATAACTCGTCCAGAAAATATCAGGGAGGCATTCTCATTGTCTCCACATGGGTAATGTATCCACTCGTCAATAAATCACTACGATTTAAGGAACATGGTCACAAACTGGCCTAACTTGGATCCCCTACTACGATCCTCTGCCGGAAGCAGTGTTGCCGTGATTGGCATTCCCAGCAGAGCTATGTGGAGTAAACGAAGGCAGTCGAAGGACTGCTACCATGAAAAAAGAAAAAGGGATACAAGATAAATGAAAACAACAGATGCACCTACTAAAGTTCCTAAAGCGGAATAGGAACCTGGAAAAGTGGGTGGCAGATAAAACCTAGAAGACATGATTGCAATATATTTAGATTACAATTTGTTCCGTACCCAAAATGGAATTAGTAAAATGAATTTAAATGTCTTATCCAAGCATCTATAAAGTCTGTAACATAATATTAAGCAAAGGCCCTGTAAAGTAAAATTGAAATACAAATTAAAGAATTTAATTTTTATGTTCCAAATTGGCAAAATATGAGACACATGCACATCAGAACAGAATGATTAACTTACCCTTTCACTTATTTTCTTAAGAAGTTAACCTTTGGGGCTTGAGCAGTAGCTCAGTGGTTACACATTTGCCTGGCATGTATGAGGGCATGGGTTCAAATCCCAGCATTACGTACACAACGAAGCGTTGGAGCAATGAAAGCCACATGAAAAACTAAATAAAATTGATTCTCTCTCTCTCTCTCACTGTCCCTCTCTCTTTAAAAAAAAAAAAAAAGAAGTAAAACTTTGACTCCACCTTCACATTTTTCTACAAAACTAGTTTTGTAGAAACTACGAAATCAAACCTAGGAAATCAAACACACAAACACATTCAGAAACATTCAAATAAACATGGCCCTAAGAAACAAAAATAAGTATTTGAAGATTTTTATCTGTATGGAAAGTTCACTTTATCACTTATTTGGTATAACATTGTTGATGATAAATATCTTCATTTTCAACTATATAAGAAACAAAACAAGCAAGCAACGGAATGTATAAAATAGGAAACTCCACAAACTGCTGGAGTCCTCATTTTCAGAACTGCTGTTTGCATTTCTTTTTTTCTTCTTTTCCTTCTTTCTTTATTTCTTTCTTTCTTTCATTAAGGGAGAGAGGGACAGTGAGAGACAGAGAAAGAAAAACAATTTTTATTTAGCTTTTCATGTGGCCTTCACTGCTCTGACACTTCATTGTGTATGTGGTGCTGGGGTTTGAACCCATACCCTTGCACATGCCAGGCAAGCACTGTAACTGCTGAGCCACTGCTCCAGATCCTGATGTTTGCATTTCTAAAGCATAATAAACTATAATCTGAATAGTTTCAGTATTCAGTATGTTTAAATGCTGCTGCTTGACTTTATAAGTGAAGGGATTTAAAGACAGAACTGTAAGCAACATGAATAGAATCTCAAACCCAGACCAGATGGCTCTTAAATGTGAGTGCAGTAGGCTTCATGGTGACGTGGTGACATGGTGTTATCTAAAGATTCAAAAAAAGCAAAAATAAAAAAAATTTCAAAAATCTTATCTCCTTGAGATGGAGATATATGTATATCTCCCTTATTTGAAAGTTTTTATGTCTGAAACTGCACTTGAAATACTTGTGGAAGACAGACAGCAGATGTTATTTTTGTTTGCCTTCCACCTATTCTTTCTATCAGTAGCAGCGTTTTGATTTTTTTTTTAAGAGAAGACTAGTGGGAGGAGAGAGAAAGAGAGAGAGAGAATCTTCTTTATTTAGTTTTTCCTGTGGCTTTCATTGCTCTGAAACTTAATTGTGTGTGTGGGGCTGGGGTTTGAATCCACTTCCTCACGCATACCAGGCAAGCACCACAACTGCTGAGCCACCATTCCAGGCCCAGCATCTTGATTTTCTTTAGAAAAATATATCTCTCCAACTCTCCTTTAAGTGCTTCAGTTTAGTTGATATGACTCTAAAATTGGGAGTGGGTGTGAGATCCAGTCTTGGCCAATCAGAATACTGCATCTCTTGGCTTCAGCAATTGGTTAATGGGTAGACATATAAGAGATCAATTGTGGGATTATGAATGAGGGAGGAGCAGCCCTCCTTCCTCTGGAAAGCTGGTAGTGACAGTGATATAAGCCTGGTTTGCATGGGGCCACTCCCCTTTCTCCAGCCTCTTGGTTTGCATAAGCTATTGCAAAGCCTGGCTTGGGAATGACTTTGTAGGTTCTCACCTAGTCTCTCACAGCCAACCAACATTACTCCCCAACATTTTCTAGCTCTTTTAAATACTCTAGAATGTTTCATTAAATTCTACACAGACTAACTTCCATGCTTTTCATACAAACATGGAAGACAGTTCCAGCAGAACCATGTTACCCTAGGTAAATGTGTGGTATTAATACTCATGCTAATACACAAGGGGGACAATAGAGCTATCCATTAGTAAGGAATCACTCGAATTTTCTTCTTATTTTTATCAAGTCCTTGAAAAGGAACCAAATGGATATTTGAGTTTTCACATTATAAATATATACTATTAATGCTGAATTTATTGTACATACAGTATAGGAGTCCTACATGTTGTAATGATGTTGAATTGTGGGGAAACAACCTTCGAAAATGGATTAATTTCATTCTGCTCCCAGAAATTTTCCATGGTGACTGAAGTGACAGGAGGGGAAAGGCGTGGTAGAAATTCATTTCTCCGAATGTATTTCACTTGCTCCTCATTTCCAGATTTGGCAAAGTTCCAGAAGAAACTGTCTATAGAGTGAAGGGAGGTGACTTAGCAATAGGCAAATCTTACAAATGTTTAGAAGTAGACTAACTTGAGTTTTAGTACATTTGTTCCTTCAGCTCATACATTCCTCTGAAATCACTTATGGTCTACCTGTATTTGAGATAGACAGATACTGTGTGACAGTGTCCTAGACATCTGGGATATAGCAAAACAAAAGGACAGGTAAAACATCTCTCTCATAGAGCTTGTGATTACTGTTGGGTGGGACAAAAAGAAAACAAATCAATCTACAGGTTACTTCAAATACTGATAATCATAAGGAAATAAGATAAGGTGTGTGACAAAGAGTAACTGGTGGGTGTGAATACCTTAGGTGAGGTGGGATGGTCCTGCTGAAGTCCAGGGCAGAGCACTCCAGGCAGACCAGTATGTGTAAAGGCCCTGAAGCCAGAGCAAAGTTGGTGTGCTTGAGGTATGGAAGAAGGCAAAAGAAGGAGTATTAGTTCCTGTGACTGCTGTGACAAATTATCAGAAACTTAATGGTTTAAAATAACACGTTGTTATTATCTTATGGTTCTGAAGATCAGAAGTCCAAACTGGGTTTCATTGGGCTGAAAGACTGTCAGCAAGGCCACAATCCCCCTCCAGAGGATCTAGGGAGAATCTGTTTCCTTGCCTTTTCTAGCTTCTAAAGGCTTCCTCTATTCATTAGCTTTGACCCTGTCCTCTAACTTCAAAGGCAGCAATGGGGCATCCTCAAATTTCTGTGACCTACCTTCTTTTCTTTTTAAGGACCCATGTGACTACATTGGGCCCTCCCAGATAATCCAGTGTAATCTCTTCACTTGAACTGCCTTAACTTAGTTAGATCTGTAAATAGTCTTTTTTTGCTGCATAAGGTAATAATTTTTGCAGGTTTCAGAAATTAGAAAAGGCCATGTGGGGCAGGCTATTAGTCTATAGCAAAATGTAAAGGAGAAAATTGGAGGGGAGCCTGAAATTCAGTCACCCAAGTGGGATGGGAAGCCATAGGGGCAGGGTCTTGATCTGATATAAAATTTAAACAAGATCGCTTTGAATGTTTTATGGAAAATAAAATAGCAATGCCAAAGTGGGACAAGGAGATCAATTAGGAGGCTTTTGCTGTGGCTTAGGAGAGAGAAGGTGGGGACCTAGACTTTGAGAGAGCTACTTAGCTTATCTGAGGCTCAGAAGTCTTATAAAGTGAATACTTCAGGGGTGTATTGAGTTAGCAATAATGCATGTAAAAGATTCAGTGTAGGACTTGATTCCAAAGAGTGCTCAAAAAAATGGTAAAATGTTTTAATCATACTTTATTAAAGTTTATATTTTGCTTAAAAAATAGGGCACTTAAGAAATAGAACAAAGCTTAAGGATTAAGAAAATGGAAAAGCAACTTGCTATCAAGCAGTGCATCTAAGAGAAGGAGAAAGAGCAACTTCCCGTCCTTAAATAATCAGAAAAGGTGGCTCAGAGCTCAGTGGGAAGGGATGAGAGGCAGATGCTAGGAAGCGAATGGGCAAGCGCCCTGTGATTGGATGGTGTGATTGGGAAGGACACGCCGGGTGGCTTCCAAAGACCTAGCTTCAAATCCTATTATAGTATTTAATAAGCTATGCCATTTGGAGCAAGTGTCTTAATCTTTCTTTACATCATTTATTTCTATTTAAATAGTCACAATATCACATTCTACAAGGTTGTCATGAAATTAAAATGAGAAAATGGAGAATACAGTATTTGGTAAACTGGCAAGTCTATCATTTATGTCCTGCCTCCCAAATAGCCTATTTTCCATTCTCCTCAAATCTGTAGGGCATGAGGACATGTTTATTTTCAGTTTTGAATCTAATCTCATCTTTTCACAAGAGTTTCTGCCAGAACGACAGTCTTCTGACGTCCCTGTCTAGATAATAGATCCAGCAATGTTTATATGCTTCTATTTCTGAGTACATCAATATTTCCCTTCAAAAGCTGACGTTCAAACACAAAATCTGCTTTCTTCAATATTATGGTTTTGGGTTTTCCTTTCCCTGAGCTTTATTTTTTTTCTGCTTCAAATTCATTTGTTATAAACTGGAATTGAGATGAAATAAAAATAACTGTATTCTTCAAAAAGAGAATAGATTTAAAGCTATATGCAATGGGAAATATTTATAGCAAAGTCAGTTTAAGGATGTATTTAACTAATTAGTGTATATGCCTTGCATAATAAGGTTTGGAAAAAGCATCAGAGACGGCAGAGTTCTGAGGCCAAGTACGTAGATATAAGCCAATTCTACTAATATCCAAAAGGCCAACCTTGAAATAATAACAGTACCCTTCAATGTTCACACACACAAGCTGCAACAATGCTGGCTTGGTGGTGGCTTATCTGATTATTAAACTGTAAGTATCTGCTCTAATACAACATGACACCTCCCTCCCCCACTCTTTGCTAGAGTTCTCAGCTGTGAGTATATCAAATGTTGTCTCCTAATAGGCTCTCCAGGGGGAGGTCCCCTGGTCTGTCTTCTCTACAGAGGTCTGAATGGAAAAAAGTCAGCCATTCACTATATCTAATCAGATGAAAGGCTATTCTCTGAGGGATAACCTCAATCCCCTGGTGAACGGGGAACAGAGCAGCACATTGTGAATCCCAGGGCACCAGACATTGTCTGATAAACAAAAAGAAATTAGAGATGGAGGAGTAGGACCCACACACCCAGACAAATTAATGCTTTCTCTGTGTTAATAGTTATCTTTGCTTAAGTAAAGATTTTTGAGACCAATGGTGAGTCATCTGTAAACAAGTGTCTGGCAAGACTAGCGTGAGATGGAGGAGGAGTGCTCATTCACTAGAGCAGGAGGTTTAGATTTCACAGATGAACGTTCTAACATCATTGAAAATAAAGGCAACTTCTGCTTACCACCAAACCTTTGTTACACATGCGTTTTGTATTTAGGCTGGCTCTATAATGTTGTAGGTGTGTGTATAGCTGAAAGGATGTAGAAAGGTTTTTAAAATCGAGGCTAAGTATTAGCAGTAACTATAAGAATCACAGCCAGGGAAACATGCTAAAGGAAGTGATAGAGATCAATACCTAAATGTTGAAAAATCTATTGGACAGATGGATCTGGATTTCCCAATAAATAAAGTAGAAGGAAAAAACTTAAAAGAGGAAAGGGAAACCTATAGAATAAAAGAGGCATAGAATCCTATCAATCAAATGCAACGTGTGGACCTTGTTTAGATCTTGGCTTGAATAAAGGAGTGTTTTAAAAAATCCCTGGGACAATTTGAAATAGATTAAAGACTTCAAAATGGAAGACCTGAAACTATAAAACTCCTAAAAGGAAACATTTGGGGGAAATCTGCTTGAAAATTATTTTAGCAACATTTTTTGAGATATGATACTAAAAGCACAGGCAATAAAAATGAACAGGCGGGACTACATCCATCAAAAATCCACACAGCAAAGGAAATAATCAGAAAAATTAGAAGGCAACCAATAGAATGGGAGAAAATATTTGTAAACCCTATTACCTGATAATAGGTTAATATCTAAAATGTATAAGGTACTCCTACAACTCAATAGTGAACAAAACAAAACAAACAAAAAACCCAAATAAACCAATTAAAATATGGGCAAAGGAATTAGGCTCAGTGGTACATGCCTATAATCTCATCTATTTGGGAGACTGAGGCAGGAGAATCCTGAGTTTGAGGTCAGTCTACGCAAATTTGACCCTGTTTCAAAATAAAAAATAAAAGGGTTGGTGATATAGGTCAGTGGTACAGTGACTTTGGGTTCAAACCCCAGTACTGAAATAAATAGATAAATAAATAGAAATAAAGGGGCACAGGACCTGAACAGGTACTTTTCTAAAAGGACATACTAATGGCCAACAGGTGTACATAAATGTGCTCATCAACACGAAACATCAGGGAAATGCCAACCATAACCACAAAGAAATATTGTTTCACACTTAATAGGATGACTATTATAAAAAAGACAAAATACAACAAGTGTTGGCAAGGAGGAACCCTTGCACACCGTTGGTGAGAATGAGCACGTATAACAATTATGGAAAACAGGATCAAGTGCCTCATAAAATTAAATACACCACTATGATATGAGCCAGCAAACCCACTGAAATCAGTGTGTCAAGGAGACATC
Organism: Aplodontia rufa; assembly: GCA_004027875.1. NCBI lineage: Eukaryota > Metazoa > Chordata > Mammalia > Rodentia > Aplodontiidae > Aplodontia > Aplodontia rufa. The sequence goes on from PVKS010011023.1 coordinate 53,420, forward strand.
TGCATGCCCAGGCTCACTGCAGCACTATTCGCAACAGCCAAGATACCGAAACAACCTCAGGGTCCAAATATAGAGGAATGGATAAGACTATGTAACAGGCATATACGACACAATATTATTCAGCCATAAAAAGAAGCTGCCCAGGCAGCTGCGAAGGCCTTCCTTAAGACCCACCAGCATCTCACTTAACCTTTAGTTCTTCTCAGCACTGCTTTCTCTCCCTCACCTAAGTCTGTATCCTTTTGAAACTCAAATGTCCTGAAAAAGGTGCCCTTTTCTCTGTCTTCTGCTGTCATTGCCCTTCCCTGATGCAATTATTCCAGAACGAGTATTTGACTGAATGGAGAAAGGAGTTGCTAGGGGAATCAGTCTGTAAACATTTCAGTTGTTTTCCTTCCATTCCAATAATGCTTGAATGGCAGTCGTTACACAGCAGAGTTAATGTTCTTCAAATTCCTCTAAAGAGTTAAGACAGCCTTTCCATACTTCAGAACATCCAGAATGAGGATAATGCGGGATGCCAGCCCTCAACTCAGCCCCTGAAGAAACAAATGAACTCTCCCAAGGTAAAGGAACAGGTACAGAGGAAATTTCCACTTCAGTATTTTCCAAAAAGACACAAACTGTATTCTAGTCAAAGCCAACCAGCCAGCCCAGACCAAGAGAAATGCTGCCAGATGGCATTCACCAATTGGGGCACTTCAAGTTTTCAGGAAAGTCTTTTTTATTTTTATTTTTTAATACAAAATAGACAGTAGTAAAATGTTGTGCTTTTTAATTTTATGTTGTTCCATTCTGCTGCACAATTAGAAATCACACTATGCTAGAAGTTCCATTCATTTCTGTATCTACACATTCAGTGACTATATTTACTGAGTAACTGTGGGTCAGGCACTGTGCTGAGAATGTACAGTCACAACTAAGCATGAGGCAGTGTGGTTCTTAAATAGGTACTGGGCTTCGTTTCCCAATCATTTGATGGGTCCATGGATACGAATTTGAAAGACCATACAATCATTAAATGCTCTGGCTGGATACATTAGTTATAATGGGTTAAGAAATATGTAGTTAGGAGATATGTAACTAAGAAAAAGGCATTAATAGTGGCTGTCAGCTTAATCAACTGAGAATAGAATGAAAAGGCCTTTTATCAGTGTGTAACTGTGCGAGCAGAGGGTGGAGATGAGAGAGCATTGTGCCTGAAAACAGGTTAAGTGCCACTGCGTTATTACTGGTCTAATGAATTTTAAAAGTATTGTTCTAACGCAAATCCGGTGAGCAACAAAGAGCAGTTGTACTGCCACAGCTGAAAACGTTGCACTACTAAGCCACTAACTGACACAGCGCACAGACTGGCTGACACCCTGGGCCCATTAGAAACTCAAAACAAACATCTCTTTGAACTTGTAGTTCTTACCAAAGTTAAAGACCAAGGGAAAAAATGCTCATTGTAACCTAACAGTTCAGGAACTAAAAAAACCATGTGTTATTTCACAGTCTCACACATCCCAGAATTCCCAGTTTGCTGAAAGTAAAGAAACTAATTAATGCTACTGCCTCCCCAACCTTCACACATCATGTATTTTTTCCACCAAAATGTAAAGCTGAAATTTTCTTTGCTAAATGTCTATTAATTAGTGATTATTATGGGGCTTTCAGCCAGTTGAATTGGGTCATTGGCCAAAAAGAAAGATTCCCTTATAGAAGTTTCTGGTTGTTCTCCTTTCTTTTCTTTCCCCCACTCCATGGCATAATTTTATTATTTATAAAGTAGTTAAGTAGATGGGGGAAAGGGAGGCCCCCTTGTGTACATGGTACTGGGGATCGAACCTGCAACCTCATGCATGCCAGGCAAGCTCTGTAACTGCTGAGCCATCACTGAGCCAGTACACACTGAAGAGCAGACACATCACAGATGGACAATGTTTTGCTTGTTTATTTTTTGGTTTTCAGTACAAGGGATTGAACCCAGAGCCTCATACATGCTAGGAAAGTGCTCTGCCACTGAGCTACATCCCCAAACCTTTATATTTTACTTTGAAAAAGGGTCTAAGTTGCCCAGACTGGCCCAAAACTTGCAGCCCTCCTGCCTTAGCTTCCCAAGTAAATGGACTTATAGGGATGCACCACTGCACCCAGCACCTGGTCTCTTTTTTTATTAGTCAGTTTGAATAGCATGGATTAAGTGATATTAGGTCTGGGGCTGGAGTGGTGGCCCGATGGTTACACTGCCTGCCTGGCATGCACGAGGGCATGAGTTTGAACCCCAGCACCATGTACACAAAGAAGTGTCCAAGCAACAAAAGCCACATGAAAAACTAAATAAAATTCATTCTCTCTCTCTTTCATTGTCCCTCTTTTTTTTTTTTCCTTAAGATTTTAAGTCAGCCACTTTGATTTATTGCTAAAGGTGTAATTTTGGCCTCCTTTTCCCCTATCTGTCATTATAATAGTTCCTGCCAAAATTCAAATTAATTAGGAAATAAGATATAGGAGACAAAACAATGCCTTTAGATTTGTAACAAATAGGTTTTCCCAAAACTCTATTTTTTGAAAAATACATCCACCAAGTCATTGGCACAGATCATAAGTTTTTGCAACAAGAACAAACCCTGTAAGTGTAAGTAGAGAACTGAAGTAGAGAAGTGTAAGTGTAGAGGAACAGACAGACACCTCCTCAGGAGGCTGGCAGCTCAGGAGAAAAGAGAAAGAGTGGGCACCACATTCACTGATTAGGTAAGACCTTCTCCTTTCCTGGGGAAGGGGGTGCAGAGGTGCAGAAGAAAGTTGATTATATTATCTTCTGGAGAGAAGAATGGAAATTCCTTTCCTTCTATGGGCACTGGAGCAGCAGGGACTAATGTTTACCCCAGCACACTTGTAAATGCTGAAGAGTTCAAGGGAGGGAGCTGGCCACATTCAGCTGGGCTTCCAGCCCTCCAGGTAAGCAGGTGGTAGAGCCAGGCACAGACCCTTTTTAACCTCCTTGGCCAATAATGCTTTGCAAATATTAGGCTTGTGGGACTCATGACTGTCTGAGCCAATGTGACTTTCTCTATGAGTGATCTCTGGCATTAGGGACAGTTTTAGCTATTTCAGTGCCTACCCAATTCTAAAAGCCAAGCCACAGATATCTGGAGCAGACACTATACCCCTGACCCAAACCTGATGGATGGACCACTGCCTTCTTGATATTGCTAAATTTTAAATTTTAATATATTAGGAGAAAGATTCATAGACAAAGTAATTCTAAAGTCACCGAGAAATTCTATGCAAATTAATAGAAATAGAGTTACTTCAGACTGCGAAGTCCTGTGCTATACCTTCTCATTCAAACTTATTCAAGTCTTCTTGGTATATTTAGAAGCCAACTATTTTATTTACTTTTTCATGTAGCTTTCATTGCTCTGACATTTAGTTGTGTACGTGGTGCTGGGGCTCAAAACCACGTTCCTGCGTATGCCAGGCAAGCACCATAACCACTGAACCACCGCTCCAGCCCCCAGAAGCCAACTATCTTAAGGATAAGATACTGTTTCTCTTTCTGGAAGAAAGAAAAGTTGAAAAATGAGAGGAACATACTTTCAGAGAAGTAACTCACGTTTGTAACCATAGGGGTTTTATTACCCATTTATCTATAGACAGTTATATATTTATAGATATGTAAGTGATATGTGTATATTTACTCTGAATAAGAAAGGGTTTTTAGAAACAAATGAAATGCATTCTGGTTAGTTTAAGCAAAACTACATTTGACAAAACTCAGAATCAGTATTGGAGACTATAAAGCCAGGAACCAGGCACAAACCACATTGTAGGACCTGCTCCAATGAAGACACCATAACTAACAGGAACGGTGCTAGATGCCAGGAGTTCTGCCACTATCAGAAGATCCTCATCAGGAGATCCATTCTTTACTATGCCTACAATTCATTTTCCTCACTTCTAAAGGAGAGGTTGGCATGATAGGACTGAATCAGGGTCACATACAGGCCTGTTCCTTAGCTTCAAGCAAGACTGCAATAGTAGTTTGAGGAAGAGGAAATCACTACAAACAGGAGGTCAGAGGACAATAGGTGACCATAAACCCAAATAAGGATGACTTCAGTCTACCCCTTGATTGTTCAACAGCAACATTCAACTCTCCTTCTGTACTAACACTGCCAGGCTCTTAAACTTTTTTATTTTTATTTTTTATTTTTGAACAACCTTACAAGTTTTTAACAAAATAATATAAAATGTGTATATATTCTGGATATTGCAATTACCCCCAGGAGTGCCCCCTCCAATTACCCTCCCTTATCCCACCCTTCCCCTTCCCACTATATCTCTAAAAAAAGTATTAGGTTGTAAAACATTACATCTTATCTGGATTTAACACATGCTAATAGACCAACTTTCTCATTGTCCAGGGTCTAGTCCCCACCTCCACAGATGAGTGGAGACAATCAACCCTTAGATCTCTTGGTTAAGCTGATTTTACTCATCATGATCTCTTCCATAGCCATCCTACCTTCAAAGGCTGCAATATCATTGTTTCTAATTGCTGTGTAATATTCCATGGTATA